>JAFLJL010000296.1:0-45000 GCA_018398815.1 Conus ventricosus | reverse complement strand
TGAACATCAGCACATTGAAGCCTGTGGATCCCCATGTTTGAGGGTCATCACGCGGAATGCCCCGCTGACCAGGTTTGCCCAGTATGGCCAGTGAGGAAAACACAACCAAGCACTCCTCGGTACACCACTGGACCTCAGCAGGTCAGCACATGATGACAGTTCATTGACAGGGGCAATGGCAGTTGTAGAGGTCATAAGGATTCTAATAATCCTGCACTGCAGCACATCTTGTCATTGTCAAGCATGCACCACTCTGAGCTCAGACAGATCTTTGAGAACGTCCTGCTGAATGTCATCAAGAACACAGCCTGTCATGTCCAATGTCTGGAGCTTGGGCATTAACTGCATGCTTGTTCTGCGATATGACGTGTGCCACAGCCTGACACATTCAGCCACTGTACATTAGGAAACGTATTCCCTATTCGTGTCATTAATTGTCGGAAGATTGATTCCAGACAAGTATACAATCTGGATCTGTTGAAATACTATGCCTGAGGGGCCAGAGGACTTGGAAAGATCTTCATGCAGAAAGATGGAAAGAGGATTGTTGGAAAGAAACAAGGCCTTCAGATTAAGCATGCCCTGAATAATGTTGGTGAGAGAGACAATGTGGTTGTCGCTGAGATCCAGGGTGACTATGTTCATGAAGGAGGTGTTTCCTAACACAGACACCTGGCAGCTGGCCAGGCTGAGATAGACCAGCATCATGTTGGATGACAACTGTTCCATCGTCATCCCACTGCCACGAGCATTCAGGTATGTCAGTCTGGAAACTGGCCAGCAGAGAACCAGTGAGGCAGGTGAAAGCCAGGCCATGGCAGGTGCACTCTGTGGGACAGTGCAGGTCACAGAACAGTTCGTCATCAGACTGTGGGCAGTGGTACATGCCGTCACACATGTGGGAGGGATGCAGACAGACGGAAGAGCCACGACAGCGGTAATATCCTGGACACTGGTAGTGCTCACACCCCTCTTCATCCTGCCACTCTGGCAGTACATACACCCCATTACACCTGGTGAACACTGGGACACAGTATCCCTTGGGGCACTGGTAAGTGAGTCTCGGGACATGGAAGAGGCCCTGGGACACCATGTGTCTCTTTCAATGGAATGACAGTGTGCCAGTGTTTTGTGAAATCAACCACTGCTGGAGGCGCAGTGGGGGAACGTAGCTTCGATTTGTTCTCTAAAATCTAAAGCACAGTTGTCTTCGTCTTCCCCACTCACACAGTCCTTCTGGTCATCACACTGTCCCACAGCACTGTAACACTGTTGACATATAATGCATGCACACACATCAGGATGCGCACGCACGCGCGAGCGCGCGCACACACACACACACACACACACACACACACACCACACACACACACACAACACACACACACACACACACACACACACACACACACACACACACACACACACACACACACACAAACAAACATGCACACGCACACGTACACACACACAAGCACGCACGCACGCACCCACGGACGCACGCACGCACACGCACACACACACACACACACACACACACACACACACACACACACACACACACACACACACACACACACACACACACACACACACATCGTGTATGCGCACGCGTGCACCGGACACATGTTGATTTCAAGTAGGTTCTTTAATTAGAATGGTACATGACAATGAATTGAAGAGCTTAAATGAAAACAACGATGTTTGCTTTCTGACAGTTGGATTATTGAATTATTGATGTTTGTCTTCAGCTGTTTCCGTGGCAACAGAAGGCTATATTTTCATAACTTGCAGATGCATGTGTGGCATCATATATTTCTGTGGTTGGTAAGTGCTGTGTTGGTACCTCTGTGATTTTGCTGATTTAGTGACAACAATACGCATACCAGTAGGACTGATCTGATGCCTAATTGAAGTGTTCTTGACTGGTGTGCGTGGCAATTCTGTATGTGTATGGTTAGTAACTGATTTAGAGACAACAATATGCATTCCAGTAGGAATGATTTCATGCCTGATTAAAGTATTCTTTGACTGGTGTGCATGGTA
Source organism: Conus ventricosus (assembly GCA_018398815.1). Taxonomy (NCBI): domain Eukaryota; kingdom Metazoa; phylum Mollusca; class Gastropoda; order Neogastropoda; family Conidae; genus Conus; species Conus ventricosus. The sequence goes on along the minus strand of JAFLJL010000296.1, from coordinate 42,954 downwards.
ACTGTGTTGTGTGTGTGTGTGTGTGTGTGTGTGTGGTGTGTGTGTGTGTGTGTGTGTGTGTGTGTGTGTGTGTGCGTGCGTGCGTGCGTGTATGCATGTGTGTGTGTGTGTGTGTGGTGTGTGTGTGTGTGTGTGGTGTGTGTGTGTGTGTGTGTGTGTGTGTGTGTGTGTGTGTGTGTGAAGAACAAGAACAAGAACAAGAACATATTTTATTGCCATATGAAAACCAGAGGTTTTGTGGGGCACAGATGATCAGTTCAGACATTCAGTTAAACTAAACTAATCCAGCGTTGTCAAATCTTACAACATAACATTAGTAGCAGAAAGAAAAAGCACAGTGTGTATCAGAGTCTGATTAAATGTTCTGTCTCCGAGAGAAAAACACAACAGGATATACGGGCAAGTACAGGTTGAAGCAGTCCTATAACATGAGGTCCGAGGGGTTTGTCATGTTAGTCTGTGGTGGAAAATCAGTTTTTATGATCCTTGTGATCAGGTCATAACGTTGTTGGTCAATTAATTTGTAGTCATCGAGAAAATGTAGTTCGTCCTCAACGACGTGACATGTTGTGCATAATCTGTTTTCTCTGTTAGTGTTGGTATAACGACCCCTCTCAATTTTGGAGTTCATGGGCGCTATTCGTAATCTAGTTAGTGCTCGTCTGCAATCTGTGTCATTGTGTTGCTCCAAATAAGCGCCTGTTTGTATTCGGAAGCAACTGTGGCATAAAATTTGAACTTGGATGTGCTTTTTTTTTTGTTTCTTCCAAAACTCAATATAAAACGTTTCAGCTTCGCATTGATTAGAAACTTCAGGCGAGTCACACTAGATGCACCCTGGTTTTCCCAGATATGCTGTAATCCTATCTTTGACAAGGTTTGTCGTATAAACTCCGTCCATTCGCTTTCTTGGTGCCCTGAGAGATCATTGACTGATAAATCTGTTGTTTGATAAGAGTCTTGGTCTGACTCTAATATGTGTGTCCAGAATGTGTGTGTGTGTGTGTGTGTGTGTGTGTGTGTGTGTGTGTGTGTGTGTGTGTGTGTGTGTGTGTGTGTGGTGTGTTGTTGTGTGTGTGTGTGTGTGTGTGTGTGTGTGTGTGTGTGTGCGTCGTTAGTAGCTGCTTTAGTGACAACAATATGCACACCAGTAAGACTGATCTGATGCCTAATCGACATATTCTTTGACTGGTGTTCATGGAAACTGTCTGTGTGTGTATGGTTAGTAGCTGCATTAATGACTACAATATGCACACCAGTAGGAATGATTTCATGCCCAATTGAAATATTCTTGATTAGTGGGCATGATGACTCTGGCTGTTGAAAGTGCACAACAGTGAAAACTAATTCAACGTGGTTGTTTAGTCATAAATCAGCAAGCCTTATTTCAGTACAGACGTTCTAATTCTAAATGTTAATTGTTTCAGATCAGACACCCAAGCCATACAACGACGACACAATGTCATTGCATTCAGCATGAAAACGTGGTGCCTGCATGTAGTTAATTCATGGAATGAAGTGATGGACAAAGGAAGCTGAAAGGCTGATTACCTGGAGGGTGGGCCAGTTGTTTTGGAGGGCACACTGGTTTGTGGCGTTGTTCGTCGAGGCGTTGTGAGGGTGCACGACTAATAGGGTCCCTCCATCACCCCCAACCCCACCCAGCTCCTATTTTCAACGGCACAGGAGTGCCACCATCAAATATGAAGTAACGTCCACAGCTGGAGAGAACGGAAAAATGTTCATTCTAGCTCAACCGCCCTCAACCAGTTTCAGGCGGTTGCCCTAGAATAAACATTTTTCCGTTCTCTGACAAGTAAGACTTCAACAATGAATTAAAAATGATAATCCTCACACATTCTCTTTCAATAACCAAAAAATAACGATTATCTACAAACAAACATACTGTGTAGGGTTATCCGATTTCAATACTAATTTACAAAACTTTTCAGATTTCAGTTTTTGCTTAATCCTGCGTTTTTCCTGATCATTTTCAATGACATCATTTTCACGCATACATTCATCAAATGCGCCTCGTAAACGGCAACAAACATAGAGTGGAAAATCCCGCCTAATCTGGAAATCATGTATGACTTGAACGAGACACTGTGCGCACAGACCTAATTACAGGGTTCGTGGATTGTGGCAGGGCGTATTAGGCGGTGTCAGACAGCAACAGGTACAGCGGTTCGCGTGGCTCCTGTAATACTTGTAATTAGCTCACTGCAACCTCCACAGGCGGGCTCGCGTGACAGAGCAAAGCTAATCATTTTGCTGGCAGCAGTAAAGAATATATGCCAAAGCAAATTCTGTGACATATTTCTACCTGTGCAACCCATTTACTTTTGGTTTGACCGGTGACATTATTTCTTGCTGTTGACATATAAAAAAGGTATTGACACTGTTTATAGTTACGTGTTCTTGGAGACATGCAGGTAGTTTCAAAATGTCGGATCAGGCAACAGCATCGGGAACACCAAGAACTGTTGAAAGTTTTTTGGCTAGTATTCCATTTAAAAAAAGAACATTTGGAAGAGCAAATAGTGGAAAAGAAAAAGAGTTGAGAAAGATAAAGAAACAAAGAGCGAAACAAGAAGAAAGTAAAACTAGAAGGACAAAAATAAAATCATTGACTGATAAAGAAACAAAATTAAAAGCTGTAATAATACATGGCCTGGTAAGTGTGCACCAATGAAGCGATGCAAGTGTGTAGAGTCCATTGGTGTGTGTGTGTGTGTGTGTGTGTGTGTGTGTGTGTGTGTGTGGTGTGTGTGTGTGTGTGTGTGTGTGTGTGTGTTTGTGTGCGTGCGTGCAATCGTGTTTGTATATATGCTGTTATCGTTGTTGTTGTCGCTGCTGTCATTGTTGTTGTTTTTTTGTTTTACTGATAATCACTATATCATATTCTGAACATCCGTTTCTTATAAATAATCAAAGGTGTGCGCACACACACACGCATGCACACACCCCACCCCACCCCACCCACCCCCACCCCACGCATGCACGCACTCAAGTCACTTCTAAGTTCTTAACTCAAGTCACCCAAGTCACTTCTAAGTTCTTACTGAAGTCGTCCTCAAGTCGTCCTCAAGTCATCCTCAAGTTCTTACTCAAGTCATCCTCAAGTCATCCTCAAGTTCTTACTCAAGTCACTTCTAAGTTCTTACTCAAGTCATCCTCAAGTTATCCTCAAGTCACTTATAAGTTCTTACTCAAGTCATCCCCAAGTAACTTCTAAGTTCTTACTCAAGTCAACCTAAGATCATAACTAAGTCATCCTTTAAGTACAACCAAGTTCTTATTCAATTCAACTTATAATTATTTATTAAGTTCTTGAAATATTATTCCATCTGAAATGGATCAAAATGAAGTCTTGTTGTTGACAGTTTTGGCATGCTTTTGTGTTCGGCTTCTGTATTTAGTGGCGGAGATTGTTTGGACTGCTTTGGTTTTTGCTGTCTTTGTTTATATATTTTATAACCGTAATAACCACCCCCAGCAGCAATGCCGCCAAAAATGACAATTGCTTTAAGAAAATTCCATGAAGACTTTGGCGGTGTAGGCAACCCTGTTGTTGTTGTAGGTCTTGAATCAACTTGTTCTGGTGTTTTTATAGCTGGCATTGAAACAACTGGCTGCGCCTCTAGCACTTTTTCATTATGATTTATATTCTGTGATTGTAACATTAATTTTGTTTGCTTGTTCCACTCTGCTAATTTTTTTCCTGCTGCAACACGTCCAGGATGAGGAGGTTTTTTACTGGTCACTTTCTCCACCTGATTCAATGTTTTCTGATTCAATGTTTCCTGATTCTGCTGATTTTCTGGCTCGGTCATTTTTAAGGGAAACAAAATCTATATGATTAAATGTAATCAATCCCATGATTAATGGCGACAGTAATGTTCCAAATTTGTAGTATAAATCACAGCCTAGAGACTCTAATGACTGTTAAAACTGGATCCTGCGTTAAAGCATACATAAAATCTTGTTCAGAATCAATGGGAGCAAATCTACTGACTAGTTTAGTGTACAAACTAAGAACCGTTTGCCCGACACTTTTTACCATTCTCGACCCTAGTTGCGCTTCATACTGTTATGATACTTTACAATGTCTTGTGGCGACATCTGTTGAATCGGTTCTGTGCTGAATTCCTTTCCGTGGAGCTGTTTTGTTTTTCCACACGCCGCCAAAGAATACAGCCTTTCCTTTTTGGGCATAATAGCTTGGTCATCAACTTGATCATTTGTAATCATAAGTTCAGGAAGGTTTAGTAGATCGTCGCTGTTCATGTTTTTTTTTATTAATTATAATTATTTTATTTTTAAAAAATGAGCACTGAAAAAAACTGTTACCAACCTTGTATACCATTCTGCTGTTATTGGAGGTCTAAGTGTAGGATACACGATGCTTGGTAAAAACTTGTTAAAAATAAAACCAGCAGATCTTGGCAAACTAGACTTTGAAGACTCAGCAAAACTGATTGTTATCATTGCGGCTTCATTTGCTACGAAAGATTTTCTAGTTAAGCAAGGAATAATTCCAGACAGTATCAATATGTAAAATTTAAAAAAATACATTTATAAAAATGGCTTCACTCATAATGATGAGAGGTGGCGCAGTAGTGAATGCGCTTGCTTTTAGCGGAAGTAATTACGCATTTAGTAAACTGTGGGGTGACGGCGAGAGAAAATGACATAACAAAGCTATGGAGCAACTAGCTGCAGCACAAGATTACTATGAAAAGCAGAGAATTGAGCAGTTAGATTTATTAACGACAAACTGAAAAAACAGGGACATGCAGCTTACACATTTAAAGATGTTGATCAAGCAATAAAAGAATATTATCTAGTAACAGGCAAACCAATCGAAACATTGCCCCGCCAAAATTCAGTGACTTTTATCAACCTTCAGAAAAACAAAAGATGCAAGAAATCGCGTTTATTGCCTTTGGTATGACTGTTGTGTATTTTGTTGCACCATAATATTGGCTAAATAAAAAATGAACAAAATCTATTATTCGCCAAAAGGATATTGGAAGGGAATCACGGCAATTAAAAAGCTAAGCGAAGCAGCAGGAGTCAGTGAACAAACACCCAAAGAATGGCTATCTAAACAAGCGATTGGCAAATTTATTTACCACGCCTAAACAAATACAGAGACCACACTTTGTGAATACAACGCCAAACGAAAACCCATCAATGGACCTTCTATATTTACCCCATGATACGATTAGATAAAAAAGATTTAAGTACGCACTCACAGTCATTGACATAGCTTCAAGATACAAGATGGGGAAACCATAACACAAAAGAGTGCTTCTGCTGTTGCTGTCGCTATACAACTGGTATACCAACGGGGCCCCGCTAACTTATCCACGCATGATTCAAGTTGATGATGGAAAGAATTTAAAAGGCCGAGTGAATAAATTATTGTTAAAACATAGAGTTACATTAAAAGAGGCATTCCAGGGTTCACAGATCACAGGCTTTAGTTGGAAAACTTTAACAAACTGTTAGCTGAAAGATTTTTTTCTTACCAGTATCACAGAGAGCTTATTGACAATTCTCGAAAACACAGAATGGGTTAAAGACTGCCCTCAGTTTTGCGCGCAATGAATAATGAAGAATTTAAATTAACAGGGCTAAAACCAGTACAAGCAATAAAAAAAAAAACAATAAATGTTGCTGAAGACTCCAGTACAACCAGCAAACTATTACAGTTTGGTTTAAAAGTAGGTACCTTTATTTACCGGGGGAAGCAGAAGGGGACACTCGCATCAGGGCAACCGATCAGTTTGGAGTGTTGATCCATATGAAATAAAAAGAATTGTAAAAAGGGAATCCGCCCGGTGTATTATTTACGAGAAACTGACACAACAAAACAACCAGCTCCTAAAAGATCTTTTGTGAAGGAAGAACTGCAGATAATCCCACCAGACACAGTTCCAGTTTAAGCTCAGAAGGAAGCGCAGAATGAAACAAGAATGATAAAGGAAGAGACCTTGGAATTAATACGAGAATCATATGATACGAATTCTACTATTAAGGAAACCATATGCGAGGATTCATCGGCACATGGCAATGCATCCAGATCACCTACAACCCAAAATCCAAATTTTGATTATCAAAATATGGGATAAAGAATATCTTGAAATAATAAAATAAATTCGAGCACATCAAGCAAACAGGAGAAAAAATTTGTCTGAATTGGATAATGATATGATTGGCTTATAATAAAATTTGAGGAAAAATATGAAGAAGGTATGTATTATGCTGTTCTCCAGTGGTCCAATTGCATATGAAAACTCGGGATTATTAAATACTCGTTTTGTGTTGGTGCTGTCGAGAGACTTTTTTGTTACAACTGTTGTGTTGATCTCATGTAGATTAGATCGTAGTTTTACGTTGTCATGATGAAAAGTATGTTTATTGAACAATTGCTTCTTTGTAGTGTCATGTGATATGTTTGACTGCACAACACTGCGAGATATTCCTTTTGCTTTCTTAATGGTTTTCTCCTGGCTCGAAATACTGTACATTTTCGACCTTAAACCAATAAACTCCTTAATCCCCCCCTCCCAGATAATTTATCCTTCATCTTTCCTAAAACCTTCTTATTAACATTTGAATGTAAAAGGGGAATCTTTCGGGTAATCAGATGTGTCATACCATCCCGCTGCCCTTTAGCTACTTCTATTTCCATGTCTTTATAGATGTCTTCAGTAGGGATATCTATAACAAAACTAAACTGTATCTGTGTATAGTACTTTGGACTCTGGATACAAGGGGTTTTAAAATAGTCATAAAGAAATTCTAACATCAAAAAACTTTGATAATTCTAAAAACAGTAAACCCAATAAATACAGGTTTGTCCAATATGACTTTTTTTTTTTTCATCATTATGCCAAAAGCTGACCATGAAATCTTCTAAAGTCCTTATTTTGTTTTGAATCAGCTTAATTGCTTCGTTCCACTAGTGACCCAAACTGACATCTTTACGCTTGTGTGGATTTTCCATGTCTTTCCAAAACAGCTGTTGTTCATCAGCTTGAAAAAGTCTTTTTTCTGAAGCATCTGTGGATTAGTTCTGAGATCAGTGTTTCTTCATGATGTATGGTTTCATGAACTGTTCTTGATCAAAAGCAAGTATACGATGAAACTGCTCTCAACTTCAAACCATGTCTTAAATAAAATTGTAGAAATCAGTAATGACAGACATATTTTTTTTACCTCGAAGATTAGGCACAAGTTTAGGTGGCTCTGTTTTCGCATCTTAGGCTTTCTGCTGCTAATGGATAGTCATTAAAGCAGGTCATGGAGTTCATGAGGATATTCTAAATCAAATTCTAGAATGAAACCACGCTGTTGATCTGACGTCAAACTGCTCAAACCACTTTAATGCCTTTTGAATATTTTTCGGATCGTCTTCTGTGTGCATTTTAAAGTTACGTAATGGAAGTGATTGCGCCATAGCCCAACCATACAGATTGTTTGCATCTAAATACATGAGATAGTTAGACCTTCACTTGGATCAAATCATCTAGGTATTTGTTGTTTGCTTTACAGTAATGATGCGACGCCATACTAATTCCTCCACGCAATCGTTTTCAATCATCTGAATCATTGGCAGTTAGACAATAAATCAATCTGTACTCCAGTAAACTTTAAGAAAGCATCCCAACTCATCCCGGGCGCAGAAATGTAATGCGCGGGATCCAGGCTATGTTTCATGCAGGTCTTTCTATAATTTTCAAAGACGTCCGCCAACAAACAAACGTCAGCCATCAAGTATGAATCATGATAGTCTCCCATCGTTTTACACTCTAACTTCTGCCATGCTTCTTGAGCATGCTGGTAATCAGAATCACTGATGTCCTTTCCTCTAAGACTAGAAAAGAACGCGCCTTTAGGCGGAAGTGTATCTTCGCCAAACCTTTGCCAACTGTTCATGTACTCATAAGGGTAAACACCCTTTCTAACAAGAGTTGGGTCAAAATATTCTTCTGTTATTGGGCAGGACTTTAAGGACATAGCTAGTGACTCTAATGATCCCATCAGGTGCTGCATGAGTCATAAAAAGACATGTTATTTAAAGTGAAACACATGTACTTTTCTGATGACGGTGCAATGCATGTTATCCTGAAGGGTTTGGTTAATGCCCCCGCACACCTCCTTTTCAGGCTGCCTTTTCGGGCGGCTGCCGACTGCTGCATTATAAGGTGAGAGTCGTAACCTCGCAAGTTATGAAAGAAGATGGGTAATTTCCATGTCGTTGGGTCAAACTTTAGTTGAAGATTGCAGTTGTTGTGCGCTGCTCCTCTGAACTTCCCACTAATGTGATCATGGTCTCTTACTGTTGGATTCGCTGCATCTGATGAGCGGCCTAAACCACAAATCCAACAATGTGTGGCTGATTTATACTGTTGTCGGTCTTCAGGTGTCATCTTGATTTCAGATAAATTCAGATTATTAGAACACTTATTACGCACTTGCTTCATGCGTTCTAAGAAGTATTCTGCAGCATTACGTCCTCTATACAATTCTGGCTTTGAATGGGCGCCATCCGACCTGACAACGGTGAAAGCAAATGAACAAATCTGATGATTACTCACTAAGACTGTTTTTGAAGTTTCTGTGGGGTTGGCCCTTCATAAGGAACAATGAGTGATTCGAAGTCTGCGTAAACAACATATGGGCTCGTTTGCATCCGTTTCCAGTTCTTAAAACTAACTTTACGGCCTTCTGGGGGCGTAATTAGTTCTGTATTACAGTCAACTGGGCCGATGCAATGTTTCTTATGTTCAAGCGCGGCTTTAACGGATGGAATTCTTGTTAAACATTTTCTGCAGAATTCTTGTTTGCCATGATTTTTGAAGTATGCTGCATTAGTCTACTCATTGTGCGTATCAATGTGTAATGTGGTAGCCCTGCTGGTGAAAACATCAGTAGTAAGTCCACATGATTTTTGTCTGGTTCGCCAATCGTTGGACTGTTCTTAGTCACTTTAATGGGCAGTAGATTTGTTTCCTCATCCCATGTGTATACGTTAACAGTTATTGGTTTGTTTTGTTCTTCAACTGATCAATTTTGTCCACGCTAACAGGAAAGGATATTCCAGTAAAGTTAAGATCATGATGTAAGGCTCATAGTTAGTACACTCTCTCTGCGTTTTTGCGGACGTAATGCAGCCTTGCGAGAACACACCACATAAAACATTTGTTGTCTGTATTCTTTATGTTTAAAACTGCTCGTTTTGCAACTAATGCTGGAGGTAGTGGAATGTAAGTCTTGCCTACAATCGGCGCATACTTAGCCTGTTTTAATCTGATCTCTATGACTTCGCCCTCTGACCAACCAGAGCCTCTCATTTTGGCTTCTTCAGCGGCCACATCAAACTGTGTAAGCAGCTGGTCTGCCCAACCAGGTGTTAAGTCATTATGAGAAAGAATAACCTGCTGTTTAGTTGAGACCCAGACTTCTAGATTTTCTTCATTTATTGTTATATAGTCGATTAAAACAGCTAACATTACTTTAACTGGCGGGTAGAGAACAGGGAAACCTCCATTCTGGCTCACTTTCGCCCTCAACCAGTTTTCGGGCGAAAGTGAGCCAGAATAAAGGTTTCCCTGTTCTCTGACAAGTAAGACTTCAATAACCAAAAAATAACGATTATCTACAAACAAACATACTGTGTAGGGTTATCCGTTTTTCAATACTAATTTACTAAACTTTTCAGATTTTACTTTTTGCTTAATCCTGTGTTTTTCCTGGTCATTTTCAATAACATCATTTTCGCGCAAACATTCTTCAAATGAGTCTCTGTCTTTCATGTGAAATAAAACTACAGTCTTTAACTGTTCTCTAAAGTCTTTTATAACCGAGTTATATTTCTGGCATAAAATCCACACACTTATCCCAGCATGTCTTCCGCTGAAAGCTAGTTTCGACAAAGTGTTTCTCTTTTTAACTATGTCTCTTTCTGCCGAACAGTCATCTATAATAAATAGTGTCTGCGTTCCTTCAAACAGTCTATAAAAGTGTTCTAAACACTCACATCAGTTTATTGCTACGATTAACTAAATATATGTCATCATCTGTCCATATAAACCTTCTATCATGATATGCTTTGTTCCATTTAAGTGTTGGGCAGAAAATTACAATATGATCAAAATTATAACGATAAACTGTTTGTAACAGGTCGAGGATAAATATTGTTTTTCCACAACCAGTCTGCCCACAAATCAATGAGCAATGAGGAGTTTTTGTCATAAAGTTTAACTGCTCCATAGTTTTATAACAGAACTTAATCTAATCCAGTTTATTATTTTTATCATACTCTCTGTCAAAACTTGTTCAGTATAATAAAACCCTATAAGGCCTAAATGTGTAAGATTAATCCAATTCAGTTCTGTAAGATTGTTTCTATTTAAGTCAACAGTGATTTTGTTGCTTGTTGTTATAACCTTAATATCCTCACCATTGTGAAGAACGACGATGGTAACTGTAAGGCGTTTTAACGTCTAAGTTTTGCCAGCTAATATTAATTCCTTTTATAAGGTCGTCACTAACGCCCACAACCCCATCCCTCTCCACATCTTTAAAGACAGAAATTTCAAATATTATTGTGAACGTGTCTCCTAATTTTCTGCTTGGAAAGAACTGTAATTTTGTAGAAGCTTTTTTTTACAACTGTTTCTTTTCTGTGGAGGATGTACTGTTTTTTCCCATACGGCGTTTATTCAATTTCTTTCCGACTATTGTCGTCCGGCATAAGACTTACATGTAAAGGGCCAGAGTTGAATGCTTTTCTGAAACTTTTTTGACGGCTAAAATATGTAAATGGGCTTATGAATTCAAATTTTATGTCCCATTCTAAATATGGTTCTAAGTGCCATTTGAGGTCAGGTTTTCGAACTATTTTATATTCATACTGGCCAACATTATTTGCCTCTAGATTGCGCAGTTGTCTAGTTTAGGAAACTTTTTGCTGTCGCCAACCTCTTTGCGTTTATAATCACCATCTTTAGTGTACTCAAAACCATACAAAGCGCCTATCTCACCGTTCTGTTCAAAGTCCGCAACGTCTGCAAGGTCTTTTAATTCTAAGGTTATACACCTCACAGGTGCTAATGTAACTCCTGATTCTTCTGGCCCCCGCGACATTATTTTTTAGAACAACTTATATATTTTATTTCCAAAACAATGTGTAGGTTATCACATTTCACAACTTTCCCCGCTTTGTCTTTGATTTTTATATTAAATGATCCGACCCTCCCACAAACTAAATCCTTTAAACTGTAAATTAGGGAATTGTATAATTTCATAATCGCAATATGCAGCTTTCCCTGATGGAAGAGCTCTTAAAACAGTTGAGGGCCTTCCGTTATATAAGTTTTCATCAGTGCTCAGCTCATCCAAATGAACATAGAGTAATGAATGTAATGCAAGATCGAGCGGACTTTCCCCCTCATAAGTAGTTTTGTTTGGTGTAACTCTAAATCTATAATTGTTAGCTGTAAAGCCTAACATTTTAGCTAGCTCTTTATCAAAATAGTAACCTCCTTCTTCTTCAGGCTTGAATGTTAACATTTTTTTAGATTTGCATTGTTAAGTTTGAGAGTAATGTCAAAGTTACTCATTGCTTCTTTAGTGAGCAAAACCCGTAATAAACCATCAGGTATTGTTAACTGCTAACTTTGACCCCTGTTTTGTCAACTTTTAGAACCGTATTATTCTCCTTGGCTTCGCTTATATTAAACCATACGACTTTGTAAAATATTTCATGAAGTGCAACCATTTTTGGCTCCGCATTCGTTATCAATAGCATGTTCTAAAAACGAAGGACGGTCTTGGGTTGTTATTGTTACAAACATTTTTTAAACGAAATAAAAATGAGTGCATTCAAATATACTGGTGCAAAATATTCTGTTGGGCCGCACTACAATCTTAAAAATATAGCAACTGATACTCTTGACAATGCTGTGACCCAGACTGCCTCTTTTCATAAAAAGGTGAGTACTCCATTGAAGAGCTATCTTAACCCCCCTATTGAAAACGACCACATCAAGAAAGCGTGGTTCAGTCATCCGATGCAGTTTTATCAGAACCAGTTAAACTTTGCTGTGTTTTGCGCATCAACTGGGTGTGGAGTGTCGTATGCCGATCATTTAAATCACCATGATCCTTTGGTGAGGTCAGTGTACAGATTTCATTTTTATTACACCTTCAGACGTAATTTTGACTGAACTGCAAGCGCCATTACCAATGACAAACCATTTAATCCACTCAGCAACAGAATAGACATGAAGGCTTTTGAAAGGATCTGTAACGAATTCAATATTAACATCAAGACAGGCTTTAGACAAAAGTTGGATCATAATCATGGCCTAGGCGACCTTTATTTTCGGGGCACGCACAGAAAGTATAACTATGACTGGCATCCTCCTTTCAAATCTTTCTTTTTTGGCACAACTGTTGAGCCCGGGTCCCTACAGCAAGAGCATAAAACAGCATGGGCAACATTTATCTTAGACACTTCTAAGGGCCTAACTAGGGCGGGAATAGAACGAATAAACGACTCTATTCGTACTTACGTTTGGTGTTTGCTAGGGTCGCAAGCACAGGCAAGATCGAGCATAACTGATCCTTCTACTGGCTTTGACGCACAAAACAATACTTAGCAAATTTAGAGGACGCCATTAATTCTACAGTTGATTTACCTTCAAGTATTAAAAGATACCAAAATGTTTTACAATACGCAAGATCGAAAGTAGACTTTGCCGTTGGCACTGGTTTATACATGCTGCCTTCTGACCTCAGACTCCAGGTAGGAACAATAATGAACTACAACAATGAAATTCTTGTTGCAGGCAATGAACAGAAGGTTGGGAAAAAATGACATAAATTCTGAGCCAGTAATATTACAAACAATAAAAGAACACCCAAGAATAAGTCATCCAATCCCCGCGGCCCAAAGCCCAAAGGCCGTTGAAGACCCGGACTCTGTTCGCGATGGCCATGAATATGAAAAGACAGCGCTTGTTCTTGGATTAACTGGCCTAGGATTACTTGGTCTTTATCTTACTAAATATTAACCCGACTATTAAGAGAACTAATGCCCATAAGTGCTCGGCCATAAAGCCAACTACTTTGCTTGCAGTAGACAAAAGCCAGCTAACAACACCCCCTAATATACCTGGTAAAGAGTCTATAGCTTTACCAGCTAATTTTTTAATAAACTCGCAAGATGATCAAGCTGTTTTTTTACCCATGATTTATCAGGCGGTGATGGAGGCGATGGCGGTGGAGGCACTGACCCGGAACCGCCACCGCCTGTAATAGCCATCACCAGTGTACTTATTGCAAATCCTAAGGCCGTTATAACGCTTGCTAATGTGACTCCTTGCTCTCTAAACAGCGTTTGTATTCGTTCTGCTAGCGTTGTGTCTTCATATAAAATTTTTCGGATAGTTTCTCTTATTCTGTTCACTTGAGCTCGTAATTGGTCTCGTTAGTAGTCATCGCTTCTAGTCTTGCTGATCTCTCTTGTTCAAGATCTTTTAGTCTTTGGGTTATTCTTTCTTTAATATCATGCCCTAAGTTGGCGTCATCAGCCTCAACGAGTTTTTCTTTTTCTCTTTTTATATGCTCATCTAGTTCACCTAGTTTTGCTAAATTGTTTGTTAATTCGCCTCTGATGCTTCTCAAAGCATGATCAAGGGCTGCTATTTCCCGCATAGGCAATGGGGAATCATTAATTGTTTTTAACGCTGTTTCTTCTGAAAAACTGGTTTGTGCTTCTATTGCATTTATTAATTCGTCTGCTGATTGATTTAATTCTTTAAGTTCCATGTTTTGCATTTGGTTATCTGTCGGGAGTTCTTGTAGTGTTTTTGAAGTTTAGCAACTGCATCCCTATCTAATTTTGGTCTAGCAATGCCAAGGCGATTTTGTACGCTCGCAGGGAGTCTATTTCTAATATAACCCACGGCTAAAACTTTGATGGGTCTTTTTTAGTTGTAAGCCGAACAGTTGTCCTCGGTCGTTTTTCACAGACAAATGACCATCTTCTAATTCAAAATCATTTGGGTCTATAAATTCGGGAGGTTCTTGACCTAAACTTTTGTAAAATGCTTCGACCGTACTTTCTGTTAATTCACGCCGCATTGAGAGCGTTGAGCGATGCTGTGTCAAGAGATCATTTCACTCATGTCGTCTCCAAGATCAAAAACATCATAATCTTCTTCACCTGCCATGTTTTTAAATAATTAACTTTTTATTTTGCTTCATAAAAATGCCACAACAAGCACATGGCTCGATTCTTGACCCGAATAGAAGGCTGAAAGAACCCCTTGGCGTGAAGGGAAATAAGCGGAATATTACTGTTCCAAATAATCCATCTACTATTGATGCGGATCAAATTCTTACTGTTAAATTTCCAGACCTAGGAGCGGATGAAGTGATTGTGCCAGGCTCTGCGCGGCTTACTTTCAAAATAGAACTCGCTTCAACAACAGACCCAAACAGGACAGTTGTGCAGAATCTGGGGCGGGCAATCGTTAAGAAAATTTCTATAAAACTTGAGGGGCAAGAAATATATTCTTTACATAATGCAGACATATTTTTAACCTATTCTGATCTATGGCTAACCGAGAATGAAAGGGCCGATCTTGCGTTTCAAGGAATAGAAAATAATGAAGCACTAAAAACATAGAATAGGCGCTGGAGATGCTAAAGACGGCAAAAAGCATGAAGCAGTAAGTTATGCGTTTGAAATCGCTTTTCCATTCCCTTAGATTTTGAGTTGTTAAAAGCGCATGCCCCATACTTTCAAGGAGGATTAAAAGACAGATTGTCATATGAACTAACTTTTAATGAATACAAACGTGTTATTCTATCTACAGACACCGCAGCAAAGTACAGCATTTCTGACATCACGTTAGAGTTTGACGCTGTTAGCAACCCTAATTTAGCAAGGCTGATTGAGCAACAATATCAGTCACAATTAGTAATATATATGAAAGAGTGATTCATCATACAACATATCCCAAAAGCAAGGCAGACGCTATATGGAATTTTAGTTTTAGCACACGCAGCACGGTCACTTAAAGGTATTTTTATTGCTGTGTGAAGATGAAAAAGAACCATTCACAAGGCAAAGTGAAAAGTTTATTAATCCAAAAATAACGAAAGTGCAATGTACAATTGAGGGTAGTCCTAACCAAATCTACGCTAGCGGGCTTAAACCTTATCAGCATTTTGACGAAAAAGAAAATTGTTTGGAGGCGGGAGGGGTAGAAATCCAACAGTAGACCTTGTGTCTAAAGATCTACACCTTCACAGTGTAAGACTTGATGATTATTTAACAACAAAATACGGGTTATGGATTGACCTAAGGTCAACAGAAGATAACCGTTGCATGGAAGCGGGAGAACTGTGAGAGACGTAATAAACATTCAAATCGATAAAGAAAAAGATGCCGCTAAACCGCTTACTGTACATTTGTTTTTAATATAGATGCGCAGCTGAATATTGGGAATAACAGATTAAAAGATGTAGTATACTAAATTATTTTTTCATTTTATAAAAGCATGTCTGTTCAGGTTTATCCAATGTGCCTACAGCACCGGAGATGCCAAGAGAAGAGATAGTAGAAAACCCTAGCATAAAACCTTCAGATTAACAAACATTACACAAATGCAACAAAAACTAGAGCAGGACCTTTCAAAATACAGCAAAACCAAACGAAGGTATTCTGCCGCCTTTAATGCTGTTACATATGTTAATACTGGAACATCGACTATAAGCGCTCTATCAGCAGGAACGAGTGTTGGGCTCTTAGCAACGGGCATAGGCGCACCCGCGGCTTTACCTCTAGGCGGTTTGTCTTTAGCTCTCGGCCTGTGTTCGTTAGCTGTAGGTGCTGCTAGCAAAAAAATTAAAAACTAAACTCCAAAAGCACACAGCTATGGTTCAACTAATAACAGCTAAACTTAGCTCGTTTAAATGACAATAAATAAAGCGCTAGTTGACTCAAACATCACGGATGAAGAATTTAAATCGTTTACAAGCCGATTTTTGATGACTACAAAAGACAAAAGTTGATCTTCAAAGAAAGGCGGGGACAAGTTTTTTCTCAACAGCCAGACGCCGAGCAGATAAAAAAGGAATGTTTAAAAAAAGTAAACGAAACATTAAACTCTGTTCTAAACAGCTCACATTAACAATGCCAAAGGGCGTTTATACTTTAGTTTATGAGACCAAGCGCAAAAAGCCGTTGATATTGATTCTGATTAAGTATTTTTTTTTAATTTAAATAAATATTTTGAGTTAGAAAAGAAACTCAACATGGCTAAGACATATGAAGGACCAGACAATTGTTTGAAGGAATGCTTGAGAGAGAGCGTTATCAAGAGCACTGAATGATATGATTTAGAAGTCATTGACCCAACAAACGTACAGGCAAGCGTTGTACATGCTATTTCTCAAGTTCCAGGCAAACTAACAATAGACCCGCCAGTTAAAGTAATGTTAGCTGTTTTAATCGACTATGTAACAATAAAGAAAAAACCTAGAAGTCTGGGTCTCGACTAAACAACAGACTATTCTTTCTCGTAATGACTTAACACCCGGTTGGGCAGACGAACTGCTTACACAGTTTGACGCTGCCGCTGAAGAAGCCAAAATGAGAGGCTCTGGTTGGTCAGAGGGCGAAGTCTTAGAGATCAGATTAAAACAGTCTAAGTATGCACCGATTGTAGGCAAGGCTTACATTCCACTACCTCCAGCATTAGTTGCAAAAAAAGCAGTTTATAAACATAAGAATACAGACAATAAATGTTTTATGTGGTGTGTTCTGCAAGGCTGCATTATATCCGCAAAAACGCAGAGAGAGTGTCTAACTATCGCCTTACATCAATGACTTAACTTTAGTGGAATATCCTTTCCTGTTAGCGTGGACAAAATTGATCAGGTTGAAGAACAAAACAAACCAATAAACTGTTAATGTATACACATGGGATGAGGAAACAAATTTGGTGCCTATTAGAGTGTCCAAGAACAGTCCAACGATTGGCGAGCCAGACAAAAGCCATGTTGACTTACTGCTGATGCTTTCACCAGCGGGGCTACCGCATTACACATTGATACGCACGATGAGTAGACTAATGAAGCAATACTACAAAAGATCATGGCAAACAAGAATTCTGCAGAAAATGTTTAACAAGAATTCCATCTGCGCAAGCCGCGAGTGAACATATAAACATTGTAAAAGTTCTGTAGACTGTAATACAGAACTAAATACGCCCCCGCCAGGATCTAAAGTTAGTTTTTAAGAACTGGAAACGGCTGCAAACAAGTCCATACGTAGTTTACGCAGACTTCGAGTCGCTTATTGTTCCTTATGAAGGGCCAGCACCACAAAAACTCGAAAAACAGTCTTAATGAGTAATCATCAGATTTGTTCATTGCTTTTGTTATTGTCAGGTCGGATGGCGCCCATTCGAAAACCAGAATTATACAGAGGACCAGATGCGGCTAGAAGATGTTTACAGCGCATGCAGCAAGTGCGTAATGATTGTTCTAATAATCTGAATTTATCTGAAATCATGATGGCGCCAGAAGACCAACAACAGTATGCCTCAGCCACTCACTGTTGGATTTGTGGTTTAGGCCTCTCATCAGACGCAGCGAATCCAACAGTAAGAGACCATGATCACATTAGCGGAAAGTTCAGAGGAGCTGCGCACAACAAATGCAATCTTCAACTAAAGTTTGAACCAAAGACATGGAAGCTGCCTGTATCTTTCATAACTTGCGAGGTTACGACTCTCATCTTATAATGAAAGCAGTGGACAATGCCTTCAGGGTGTCATGCATTGCACAGTCATCAGAAAAGTACATGTGTTTCACTTTAAATAACATGTCTTTTTATGACTCTATGCAGCACATGATGGGTTCATTAGAGTCGCTGGCTATGTCCTTAAAGTCCTGCCCAATAACGGAAGAATATTTTGACCCAACGCTCGTTAGAAAGGGTGTTTACCCTTATGAGTACATGAACAGTTGGGAAAGGTTTGACGAAGACACACTTCCACCTAAAGGCGCGTTCTTTTCTAGTCTCAGAGGAAAGGACATCAGTGATTCTGATTACCAACATGCTCAAGATGCGTGGCAGAAGTTAGATTGTAAAACGATGGGAGACTATCATGACTCATACTTGATGGCCGATGTATGTTTGTTGGCGGACGTCTTTGAAAATTATAGGAAGACCTGCATGAAACATTACAGTTTGGATCCTGCGCATTATATTTCTGCACCCGGGATGAGCTGGGACGCTTTCTTAAAGTTTACTGGAGTACAGATTGATTTATTGTCAGATTTACCAATGATTCAGATGATTGAAAACGGATTGCGTGGGGGAATTAGTATGGCGTCGCATCATTACTGTAAAGCAAACAACAAATACTTGGACGACTATGATCCAAGTAAAAGGTCTAACTATCTCATGTATTTAGATGCAAACAATCTGTATGGATGGGCAATGGCGCAATCACTTCCATTACGCAACTTTAAAATGTACACAGGCGGTGATCCAAACAATATTCAAAAGGCATTAAGTGGTTAAGCAGTTTGGCGCCAGATCAACAGCGCGGTTTCATTCTAGAAGTTGACTTAGAATATCCTCATGAAACTCCATGACCTACATAATGACTACCCATTAGCAGCAGAAAGTCTAAAGACGAATCCAAGAGAGCCGCCTAAACTTGTGCCTAATCTTTGGGGAAAAAAAAAATTATGCCCTGTCTTTACAGACTTCGGGGAAATTTTTATTTAAGACATGGGGGGAATTTGACACATTCATCGCAAAATTGCTTTTGTTTCAAGAACATTTCTTGAAACCTAAAATCTAAATAAAACACTTATCTCAAAACCCCAAACCCAACAGTTTGCTTCAAAAAAAGACTTTTTAAGCTGATAAACAACAGCTTTTTTTGGAAAAGGGACAAAGGAGAACCCGCCAAACAAAAGGATACTTTGGGTCACCAGAGAGAATGAAGCAATTAAGCTGACTTCAAAACCAAATTTATCGGACCAGAAGTTTTCCATGACCCAAGTTTTTTGGGCATAATGATGAAAAAAAAAAAAGTAAAATTTTGGAAAAACCGATTTATGGTTTACCGTTTAGAATTATAAAAAGTTTTGATGTTAAGTTTCTTTATGACTTTTTTAAAACCTTCGTATCCAGAGTCCAGAGTATTTTACAAGATACAGATGTTTTGTTATAGATATCCCTACTGAAGAAATCTTAAAGACGGGAAAACCCCGAAAAAGCAAAAGGGCAGCGGGGGGGTACGCCCAAATCTGATTACCAAATTTTTCGCCTTTGCATTCACCGTTAATAAAAAGGTTTTAGGAAAGATAAAGGATAAATTTATCTGGAAGGTGATAAAGGGTATGGGGGGTTAAAGGGTCAAAAATGTACAGAAATTCGGGGCCAGGAGAAAATCATTAAGAAAGAAAAGGGAATATCCGCAGCGTGTGCAGTCAAACATTTCACATGACAATACAAAGAAGAATTGTTTGGAAAATAAGACTTTTCTTTAAATTGACAACGAAAAACCCTGCGATCAAATTTTCTCCCATGAGATCAACAAAAAATTTTATTGAACAAAGAAGTCTTTAAGTAGAACAAACAAAAAAAAGGGTGTTTTTTTAATCCAGATTTTTCTTATAAAAGGGGCACTGGGAGCCGTAAAAAAAATTTAAAGCGGAACTGTGTCGGGCGGAATTATCTGCGGGTTTCTTCTTTCACAAAAGTCTTTGAGGAGCTGGTTTTTTTTGTTGTGCCCAGTTTCTCGTAAATAATACACGGGCGGATTCTTTTTTCCCAATTTTTTTTTAAATTTTTTGGGGTTTAAACACCCCAAACGGGATCTTTTTTGCCCTGATGCGAGTTTTCCCCTTCTGTTCCCCGGTAAAAAAAGGTACCTTATTTTTAAACCAAACGGAATATTTTGGGAAAGAAGACTTCCTTCAACAACATTTTTTTTTTTTTCTTTTAAATTGTTGTACTGGTTTTACCCCTTTAAATTCTTCATTAAATTTGCGCCAAAAACTGAGGGCAGTTTCAAACCCATTCTGTGTTGCGAAAATTGTCAATCAGCTTCTGTGATACTGGTAGGAAAAAGTCTTTCGCTAACTGTTTTTTAAAAAATTTTTTAACAAAAACCGGGGCAGTGAACTCCCGGAATGCCTCTTCTAATAGTAACTCCGTGTTTTAACAATTTAAATTTATTCACTTGGCCTTTTTAAAATTTTTTTTCCTCATCGACTTGAATCAGGGGGAGGATTAAATTAGGGGCCCCCCGTTGGTATATCATTGTTTTACGACAGCCAAAAGCAGAAGCACTCTTTTGCGTTAATGGTTTTGGGTCTTTGGGATCTTTAAGCTATGTCAATGAATGGAGTGCGTACTTAAAAAAATTTTGTCTAAACGTAAACAGAGGGTAAATATAGAAGATCCTTTGATGGGTTTCCCTTTTTGGGGTTGTGTTAACAAAGGGCGGGGTTTTGTATTCGTTTTTGGGGCCCGGGAAATAAAAATTTTCCAAAATTTTTTTTTTTAGTAACCATTTTCCCTTTTCTGTTTTTTTTCCTGCTCCCGCCGGGTTGGCTTGCTTTTGTATTGCTGTGATAACCCTTTTCCCAAAATCCTTTTGGGGGAATTTAAAAGATTTTGTTTTATTTTTTTTTCAGCCAAATTTTTTGTGCAACAAAATACACGACGGGGCAACCAAAGCAATAAACCGAAATTTTTTGCTTTTTTTGTTTTTTTTGATTTTTATAAAAGTCACTGAATTTTGGTGGGGGCAAAGTTGGACCGGGTTTTCCTGTTTTCTAGATAATATTGTTTTATTGCTTGATCAACATCTTTAAATATGTAAGCTGCATCCCCCCTGTTTTTTTCAGTGTGTCATTAATAAAATCTAACTGCTCAAGTCTCTGCTTTTCATAGGCGTCTTGTGCAGCTGCTAGTTGCTCCATAGCTTTGTTATGTCTTTTTCTCTCGCCGTCATCCCGCAGTTTACTAAATGCGAAATTACTTCCGCTAAAAGCAAGCGCATTCACCACAGCGCCACCTATCATCATTACGAGTGAAGCCATTTTTTATAAATGTATTTTTTATTTACATATTTATACTGTCTGGAATTATTCCTTGCTTGACTAGAAAATCTTTCGTGGCAAACGAAGCTTAATAACAGCAATCAGCTTTGCTGAATCCTCAAAGTCTAGTTTGCCAAGATCTGCCGGTTTAATTCTTAACAAGCTTTTACCAAGCATTGTGTATCCTACACTTAGACCTCCAATAACGGCAGAATGGTTTACAAGGTTGGCAATAGTTTTTTCGGTGCTCATTTTAAAAAACAAAATAATTATAATTAATATAAAAAACATGAACAGCGATGATCTACTACAGCTACAGGGCAGCCTAAACCTTCCTGAACTTATAAATGACCAAGTTGATGATCAAGCTATTATGCCCAAAAAGGAAAGGCTGTATTCTTTGGCAGCATGTGGGAAAACAAAACAGTTCCTCGGAACTGAATTCAGCATAGAACAGATTCAACAGATGTCGTCACAAGACATTATAAAGTATCATAACAGGTATGAAGTGCAGCTGGGGTCTAGAATGGTGAAAAGTGTGGGGCAAACGGTTCTTAGTTTGTACACTAAACTAGTCAGTAGATTTGCTCCCATTGATTCTGAACAAGATCTTACGTATGATTTAAACGCAAGATCCAGTTTTAACAAAGTCATTAGAGTCTCTAGGATGTGATCTATACAAACAGATTTGGAACATTGTTATCTCCATTAATCATGGGATTAATAACTTTAATCATATTAGATTTTGTTTCCCTTCAAAATGAACGAGCGGGAAAAATCATCAGAACCAGGAAACATTGAATCAGGTGGAGAAAGTAACCAAGCCAGAAAATCAGCAGAATCAGAAAACCCTGAATCAGGTGGGGCCAGTGAAAAGCATCCTCATCCTGGGCGTGTTAAAGCAGGAAAAAAATTAGCAGAGTGGAACAGACAAAAAAAATAATGTTACAGAATATAACTCATCATGAAAACATAACACCGCCAACGCCAGAACAAGTTGATTCAATGCCGGCTATAAAAACTCCATGTGATACAAGACCTACAGCACCAAAGTCTTCATGGAATATTGAACTTAAAACTGTTGCCATTTTTGGCGCCATTGCTGCTGTTGGGGGCAGTTATTACGGTTATAAAATATATAACCAATGGCAACAAAAACAAAAGCAATCAAAAAAATCTGAACCACTAAATACAGAAAAAACAACAGCACGCCAAAACCGCCAATAACAAAGCATCCTTTTGATCCATTTATAATGCAATAATATTTTAAGAACTTAATTTTAAATTTTTAATAAAAATAGATCATGGCGTATTATAAAATGATGAAGTCAATAAATAAAGACATGGAGTCTATAAAAGGCATTTCCATAGACCAGAATTGTAATCAATGTGGTTGCTTAGGATGTAAGAACTTCATTAAGATCTATGCTGACCGATCTCGCGCAGAAAACGCTGAGCAAGACATCCTCAACGATGACGCGTTTTTTGAGGCGTGTGTGTACTATATTAGGCATTTACTATTTAAGATAAAAACATAGATTGTATTTTTTTGATAATTATAAGATAACTTAAATAAGAACTTGGTTGTACTTGGAGGATGACTTAGTTATGATCTTAGGTTAACTTGGGTAAGAACTTGATCAAAAACTTATTAAGAACTTGTGAATGACTTGAGGATGACTTTAGGGCAACTTGAGGATGACTTAAGGATGACTTAAGATAACTTGAGAAAAAACTTGAGGACAACTTGACTTGGAGTAACTTGGAGTAACTTGAGTTAAGAACTTGTGGATGACTTGAGTGTGTGCATGTGTGTGGGGTGGGGTGGGGTGGGGTGGGGTGTGCATGCGTGGGTTTGGGGGGACGTGCGTGCGTGGGGTGGGGCAAACCACACGCACACACAAACAAACAAACAACAAACAAACACACAATAGACAGGACAGTGCTTGTAGGAAAGTGAAGGGGGCTTTTTGTTGTCCACACTTGAACGTCGTAATTCAAGACAGCCACGTTGAAGCAAGTTTTCAGGAAGAATGTTTGCCAGGCGGTTACGCGTAACCGTTACTATTTTTAGAACCACGTCATACTATCGTCAGTAGTCCAAAACCCGCCGCGCAGGTCTGCACGCTGTTAACCGAGTGGCATGGGTAATATGAGAAAGGTAAATGACGGGGAGCAACACCTTTAAATGCTCTTAGTGAACGCCACAAACGTATGACGTGGGTCTAAAAATAGCGTTATGCATAACCGCGGTCGTCCCCGTGGCCTCAACAGCCTAGCCTTCGCTGCTAGCCAGGCGGTTACGCGTAACCGTTACTATTTTTAGAAGCCCGTCACAGTAGTTCAAAAAACTTGACAGACTGGCTCGTGCGCTTTCTAGGTCAATCAGGCGGCTTCGCCTGATTGACCCAGTATTGCTTGGGTGCTTTCTAGCCGGATCAATGCTGGCAAACTGCCAGGCCCGCGGTAGTAAAACTGGCTGTGGAAGTGGCTCAATTACTCCTGCCATGCAGGTTCTAAACACGTATCTAATGTGTATCATGCCAGAATGCTTTAAAGGTGGGTTGGATTGTATGTATTTCAGAATGAGTTTCGTTTGTTGTATAACTCATTGAAAGAAATCGCGAGTTTGTGAAATTTTGGATAAGAATAGAAACAAAATGACACTTCAATTAGTCTTCTTGCACGAGTTAGATCAACCAGCAAATCTTCTTCAGATAAGACTCCCAGTTTTTGTTTTTGACTGTTTCAAAATTGTCTTTGCTTTCTGAAGCCAATGCCCTAAAAAAAGAGCCTGAGAAAGAGATTTCCTTTCGTCATCTTTCACAAGTAACAAGTACTCTGTAAGATGGGAGTCATTTCTTGAACAGTTTTAAAGGTTTTGGTTTCATCAAATGGTTCGGAAGGTAGCTCACAAAGCTGTGTTTTCAAATATTTGTCAAGATCTTCAACTGATAGTTCCGTTTTTTGTTGCGGAAACAAAAACGAAATGCTTCCTTTTGGCTTTAGGGAGGAGAACAAGGCTCGCCACTCAATTTCTTTGACAAAAAATTTGCCATGGCCTCATGATAAACAATGTATTTTTCCACAAGATCGGTCTGCTGATCAGAAAGTTTTCCTTGCGAAGATAACAACATTTCAGCCGTTTCTTGAGTAATATTAGTGTCACTTCCAGCACTGGCAGAAAACATTGAAACATCACTTCCCTGACTCGCCATGTTTTTAACGCCCACAAGTTCTAATGCTAGCCACACTCGCGCACGTCTTTACAGCACGTCTGTCAGATGTAAAATGGTAGAAGTTGCCACAACACAACGCGTCACGTGATTTAAGCTCAGCACTTGATTTGATAAGAGGCTACACAAATCTGGCACGCAGCAGGCTCGCCTGTCACGCGGTATTGCCCTTGCTAAGTCATGAAGCCCAACAGCACAAATTAAGTGATCAGGTGTCAACCTAATGGCGGGTCTTTGCAGTATTCTGATAGTGCGGATTCCTTAGGCAGGTTAACAATTAAAGGCTTTACCTGCCCCGGCCGTTTGTGTATGGGGGCGCGTTCAGTAACTGCTAGTTTTCCCCACGTTTACTCTATGGGGAAAGTGTTCAGCCACTGCTGCTTTCCCTACGTTACCCTATGAAAACTTTAGTAAATTAGTATTACTAGTCAGAGAACAGGGAAACCTTTATTCTGGCTCACTTCGCCCGAAAACTGGTTGAGGGCGAAAGTGAGCCAGAATGAAGGTTTCCCTGTTCTCTCGGGTCTATTGTTAGTTTACCTGGAACTTTAGAAATAGCATGAACAACACTTGCCCGTACGTTTGCTGAATCAATGACTTCTAGACTGATATCATTTAAAGCTTTGATAAATCTTCTTCCTAAGCATTGCTTCAAACAATCCGTCTGGACCTTCATATATCTCATCCATGCTGAGTTTTCTTTTCTAACTCAAAATATTTATTTAAATTAAAAAAAAAACTTAATCAGAATCAATATCAACGGTCTTTTGTGCTTGGACTCATAAACTAAAGTATAAACACCCTTTGGCGTTGTTAATGTGAGCTGTTTAGAACAGAGTTTAATGTTTCGTTTACTTTTTTTAAACATTTCCTTTTTCATCTGCTCGGCGTCTGGCTGTTGAGAAAAACTTGCCCTTGCCTTTTTTTGAAGATCAAACTTTTGTCTTTTGTAGTCATCAAAATCGGCCTGTAAACGATTAAATTCTTCATCCGTGATGTTTGAGTCAATTAGCGCTTTATTTATTATCAGTTTAAAGGAACTAAGTTTAGCTGTTATTAGTTGAACCATAGCTGTGTGCTTTTGGAGTTTAGTTTTTAATTTTTTGCTAGCAGTACTTACAGCTAATGAACACAGGCCAAGAGCTAAAGACAAACCGCCTAGAGGTAAAGCTGCCGGTGCACCTACGCCTGTTGCTAAGAGACCTACACTTGTTCCTGCCGATAGAGTACTAATAGTTGATGCTCCAGTATTAACATAAGTAACAGCATTAAAGGCAGCAGAATACCTTCGTTTGGCTTTGCTGTATTTTGAAAGGTCCTGCTCTAGTTTTTGTTGCATCTGTGTAATATTGGTTAATCTGAAGGTTTTATGTTAGGGCTTTCTATTGCAGCAGAGTTGCCTACTATCTCTTCTTTAGGTACTTTTGGATAATGCTGAACAGACATGCTTTTTTAAAAAATAAAAAAATAATTTAGTAATGTATATCTTTTAATCTGTTATCTTGAATATTCAGCTGCGCATCATATATTAAAAACAAATGTGCATTAAGTGGTTTATCAGCATCTTTTTCTTTATCAATTTGAATGTTTATACGTCTTTAACCGTTCTCCCACTTCCATGTAACTGATTATCCTCTGTTGACCTTAGGTCAATCCATAAACCGTATTTCGTTGTTAAATAATCGTCAAGCCTAACATTGTGAAGGTGTAGATCTTTAGACACAAGGTCTACTGTTGGACTTCTACACCTCCCGCCCCCAAACAATTTTCTTATTTCGTCAAAATGCTGATAAGGTCTAAGCCCACTAGCGTAGATTTGGTTAGGACTACCCTCAATCGAACATTGTACTTTCGTTATTTTTGGATTAATAAACTTTTCACTTTGTCTTTTGAATGGTTCTTCATCTTCACACAGCAATAAAATACCTTTAAGTGATCTTGCTGCGGCACTAAGATTAAATTCCATATAGTGTCTGCCTTGCTTTTGGGATATGTTGTATGATGAATCACTCTTTCGTAATATATTGCTAATTTTGACTGATATTGTTGCTCAATCAGCCTTGCTAAATTAGGGTTGCTAACAACGTCAAACTCTAACGAGATGTCAGAAATGCTGTACTTTGCTTCGGTGTCTGATGATCTGATAACACGTTTGTATTCATTAAAAGTTAGTTCGTATGACAATCTGTCTTTTAATGCTCCTTGAAAGTATGGTGCATGCGATTTTAACAACTCAAAATCTAGGGGTATGGAAAGCGATTTCCATACGCAAAACTTACAGCTTCAGGCCTGTTACCGTCTTTAGCATCTTCAGCGCCTATTCTATGTTTTAGTGCTTCATTATTTTCTATTCCTTGAAACGCAAGATCGGCCCTTTCATTCCCGGTTAGGCATAAATCAGAATAGGTTAAAAATTTGTCTGCATTGTGTAAAGAAAATATTTCTTGCCCCTCAAGTTTTATAGAAATTTTCTTAACGATTGCCCGTCCCAGATTCTGGACAACTGTCCTGTTTGGGTCTTTTGCTGATCCGAGTTCTATTTTGAAAGTAAGTTGCGCAGAGCCTGGCACAATCACTTCATCCGCTCCTAGGTCTGGAAATTTGACAGTAAGAATTTGATCTGCATCAATAGTAGATGGATTATTTGGAACAGTAATATTCCTTTTATTTCCCTTCACGCCAAAGGGCTCTTTCAGTCTTCTATGCGGGTCAAGAATTGAGCCATATTCTTGTGACATTTTTTATAAAACAAAATAAAAAGTTAATTATTTAAAACATGGCAGGAATTGAAGGTGAAGAAGATTATGATGTTTTTGATCGTGGAGACGACATGAGTGAAATGACTCCTTTGACTCAGCATCGCTCAGCGCTCTCATTGCAGGATGAATTAGTAGAAGGGTGGCAAAGGCGTAGATTAACAGAAAGTAAGGTCAGATCATTATACCAAAGTTTAGGACTAGAACCTCCCGAAACTATATACCCTGATGATTTTGAACTAGAAGATAAACATTTGTATGTGAAAAACGACAAAGGAGAACGTGTTTGGCTTACGGATAAACGAGACCCATCAAGGTTTGTAGGCATGAATACAATTAGACAAAGGCTCAGTGTGAGCGAACGGAATCGCCTTGGCATTACTAAACCAAAATTAGGTGGGAAGACAGTTGCTAGACTTGAAAACACGCTACAAGAACTCCCAACAGCTAACCAAATACAGAACATGGAACTTAAAGATTTAAATCAACCAGCAGACAAAATAATAAATACAATAGAAGCAGAAACCAGTTTTTCAGAAGAAACAGCATTAAAAACTATACATGATCCGCCGCTGCCCATGCGAGAAATAACGGCCCTTGATCATGCTTTGATAAGCATTAGAGGTGAATTAACAAACAATTTAGCAAAACTGGGTGAACTAGATGAGCATAAGAGAAAAAAGAAAAACTCGTTGAGGCTGACGACTCCAACTTAGGACATGATATTAAAGAAAGAATAACCCAAAGACTAAAAGATCTTGAACAAGAAAGATCAGCAAGACTAGAAGTGTTGTCTACTAACCGAGAACAATTACGAACTCAAGTGAGCAGAATAAGAGAAACTATCCAAAGAATTTTATATGAAGACACGACGCTAACAGAACGAATAAGAACACTGTTTAGAGAGCAAGGTGTCACATTAGCAAGCGTTCTAACAGCCTTAGGATTTGCAATAAGTACACTGGTGATGGCTATTACAGGCGGCGGTGGTCAAAGTCCAGTGCCTCCACCGCCATCGCCTCCATCACCACCTGATAAATCATGGGTAAAAAAACAGCTTGATCATCTTGTGGGTTTATTAAAAAAAATTAGCCAGTAAAGCCATGGACGCTTTACCTGGTATATTAGGGGGTGTTGTTAGCTGGATTTTGTCTACTGCAAGCAAAGTAGTTGCTTTATGGCCGAGCACTTATGGCATTAGTTGTCTTAATAGTCGGGTTAATTTTTAGTAAGATAAAGAAGGAGTAATCAAAGGCCAGTTAAACCAAAAAGAAGTGCTGTATTTTCATATTCATGGTCATTATTTTTTTTGACTTCGTGGTCTTCAACGGTCTTTGGGCTTTGGACTCGGGGATTGGATGGCTTAATCTTGGGGGGGGGGGGGGGGGGGGGGGGGGTCATCTTGTTTTTTTTGTTGTATTTACTGGCTTGAATTTATTCGTTTTTTCCGACCTTCGTTCATGCTGCCACAAGGATTTCATTATTGTAGTTTATTATTGTACCTATCTGGAGTCTGAGGTCAGAAGGCAGCATGTATAAACCGGTGCCAACAGCAAAGTCTACTTTTGATCTTGCGAATTGTAAACATTTTGGTACCATTTTATACTTGAAGGTAAATCAACTGTAGAATTAATGGCGCCTCTAATTTGCTAAGTATTGTTTTTGTGCATCAAACCAGTAGAAAGATCAGTTATGGTTGATCTCGCTTGTGCTTGCGAACCTAGCAAACACCAAACGTAAGTACGAATGGAGTCGTTTATTCGTTCTTTCCTGCTTTAGTTAGGCCCTTAGAAGTGTCTAAGATAAATGTTGTCCATGCTGTTTTATGCTCTTGCTCTATGGACCGAGGTGAACAGCTGTGCCTGAAGAGAAAGATGTGTAAGGAGGATTCCAGTCATAGTTATACTTTCTGTGCACGCCCCAAAAATAAGGGTGCCTAAGCCATGATTGCGGTCCAACATTTGTCTAAAGTCTGCCTTAACATTAATATTGAATTCGTTACAGATCCTTTCAAAAGCCTTCATGTCTATTCTGTTGCTGAATGGATTAAACGGTTTGTCGTTTGGTAATGGCGCTTGCAGATCAGACAAAATACGTCTGAAGGCGTAATAAAAATGAAATCTATACACAGACCTCACCAAAGGGTCAGGGTGATTTAAATGATCGGCAAACGACAGTCCACACCAGTTGATGCACAAAACACAGCAAAGTTTAACTGGTTCTGATAAAACTGCATCGGATGACTGAACCACACTTTCGCGATGTAGTCTTTTTTAATAGGGGGGTTAAGATATCTGTTTAATGGAGTACTAACCTTTACTTGAAAGGCGTCAGACTGAGTCACAGAAATGACAAGGGTGCCAGTTGTTATATTTTTTTAAGATTGTAGTGCGGCCCAACAGAATATTTTGCATTAGTATATTTGAATGCACTCATTTTTAATTTGTTTTAAAAAATGTTTGTAACAATAACAACCCAAGGCCGTCCTTCGTTTTTAGAACATGCTGTTGATAACGATTGCGGAACCAAATGGTCGCACTCCATGACATTTTTTACAAAGTCGTATGGTTTAATATAAGTAAATCCAAGAAGAAGAATAAGATTCTAAAAGTTGACAAATCAGGGACCAAAGTTAGCCAGTTAACAATACCTGATGGTTATTACGGGTTTTGCTCACTAAAAGAAGCAATGAGTAACTTCGGCATTACTCTCAAACTTAACAATGCAAATCTAAAAACAATGTTAAAATTCAAGCCTGAAGAAGAAGCAGGTTACTATTTTGATAAAGAGCTGGCTAAAATGTTAGGCTTTGCAGCTGACAATCATAGATTTAGAGTTACACCCGACAAAACTACTTATGAGGGGGAAAGTCCGCTCGATCTTGCATTACATTCATTACTCTATGTTCATTTGGATGAACTGAGCACTGATGAAAACTTATATGATGGAAGGCCCTCAACTGTTCTAAGAGCTCTTCCATCAGGGAAAGCTGCATATTGCGATTATGAAATTATACAATTCCCTAATTTACAGTTTAAAAGATTAGCTTGTGGAAAGGTCGGATCATTTAATATAAAAATCACAGACAAAACGGGGAAAGTCGTAAAATGTGATAACCTACATGTCACGACCGACCCCTGGAGGTCTGCCCTGACAGGATCGGTCTAGGTGGGAGTGAAGGGAGTGACTGACCTCACACGCCTCGCAAGAGCCCACACAAGAAAGATTACGATACAACACCCCATTTATTCACACCAGCAAAATAAACATTCCAACACACACACCATGCACGATCACAATCAAGCATTCCAACGCACACAACATGCACAATCACGCACTCCAACACACCACAACATGCACGATTATAAATAAACATTTCACCATACGACGTACACAATCACAATTACAGCATTCCAGCACATGTAACATATACACAATTATAAAGAAACATTTTCAGCATCGATCCCTCCTAACACCATGGAGTGCGTCCACCCCCCTGCCTCTGTCAAGCCTATTGGGAGCACCCTGTCGCACTAGGTGCTCCGAGCCGGGTCGGTTCTCGCAGGGAGTCGCTCAAAGCCGACGCCCTCGACTCACAAGCAGGCAGTGAAGAGCGCGTCCCGGAGGGGATGGGGGGGGGGGGGGAAGGAAAACGAGGCGCTGTTACTGGAGGTCCTGGACGGGGTCAGGGCCGGCCAGTCAAGACGGCGGGCTCCTCTACCAGTCCGCGGTCCCGACCAGGGCGTAGCCTCGACCAGCGCGTGGCACCATCCAGTCCGTGGTCTCAGCCAGAGCGTGGCCTCAACCAGCACATGGCACCATCCAGTCCGTGGTCTCAGCCAGAGCGTGGCCTCAACCAGCACGGGGCACCATCCAGTCCGTGGTCTCAGCCAGAGCGTGGTCTCAACCAGCACGTAGCACCATCCAGTCCGTACTCCAGGTGAAGCCCCCGGGAGGGGGGAGGGGAAACGTAGCTGGGAGGAGAGAAGAAAGGGAGGGAAGGAAGAAGGAAGGAGGAAGGAAGAAGGGTACTGGAACCCCGCCGTCAGTACAGTCTGACCCATGCTGTCAAATCTTAACAGCCACTCGCATGATGGGCGAGGGAAGTCTATTAAATGTACCAATAATCCCAGCTCAACACAGACCTGAGCATAACACAGTAAACCCATCGAATCAGGAAGGTTCACTAGGGTCTTCTCACACGACGCAGGTAAAAGACTGCATTAAATCAACAGGTTATAAAACAAATATGAATTATCTTCACCTTCTCTCACTCACGTTTAACATTTTCCTTTCTTAGGAAATAAACCAACACAGCGACCATCGCTTAATAACTGCCACCACATTTGCAAATAATAATTCAATGGCCTAATTGTCACATTTTATAAACACATTTCAAAATAACACAAATCTCCAACCACGCATCCGAACGACAAATCATGCGTACGCACGCTCGCGAACAATAAAACTCGTTCTCCTTGCACACACAAACAGACGGTGGCCGAAGGATAAGAG
Source organism: Conus ventricosus (assembly GCA_018398815.1). Lineage (NCBI taxonomy): Eukaryota > Metazoa > Mollusca > Gastropoda > Neogastropoda > Conidae > Conus > Conus ventricosus. The sequence goes on along the minus strand of JAFLJL010000296.1, from coordinate 11,282 downwards.
TCCGGCAAATGTGACAGGGGCGGACGAGCGAGACCAAGCAAGTTCCAACCCTGAATCACCAGGTTCTCTCCCATCCCCACCGACTACCGCATCCCCAGATGCATAAATAGGAGAAAGAATTTTGGAAATAATTTAGAATGGCCAGGTTAAAGATTGAATTAACCAGAGAAAAGGTCTCACACAATATTACTCTTACAATTTCGAAAACAAAAGAAAATTGCGCAAAAGAGAAGACTAAGCCGGCTAACAACAACAAACCAAAACAAACAAACCACGAACTGATGCTTACCAGCTACCCGTGGGTGACCCGAAGAGGCGGGTCAAACGACTCTCTCTACCCTCTGTCCAGTCGAGAGGACAGAGGCGAAGATGCGGAAACAGAAGTGATGTCCCCCTCCTACAGGCCGACTGCAGGAATTGAAAGTACCGACTGTACTTTCGATGATACGGTGAAGAACCAAGACTGGAGCAGGCGCTCCCAGAGACATCTTCCGCTCGAGTGAAGAGCTAACCTCCCTCAGCAATGGCGGCCAACATGCCATGCTGCGTCACAGAGTAAGCATACTTCAAACTAAAAGAAATGAAGCACGTGCGACAGGTAAAAAGACAGGCGAGAGGCCGATAGACAGAAAGTTCGAGAGAAAGGTACCGGCCACCCGTGAACCTGCAGGATGAATAGCACGGGCGGTGGAATTAGAGAGAGAGAGAGAGAAAGTAAACCGAAGTTGAGCTGAACTACACCAAGCAAGGTGCAACCGCACCACAAGCCACATTAAGGGACGGATACACGACAACAGCAACGACAATAAATAAATGAGTAATTCCGCCACCCTAGATGGGTCGAACGTCGTAGGCCTCGTGACAAACTCGTGACAAACCCCCCTTCTAAAATCATCTGTTTCTCTGAGATACAGTGCTCCTTTGAACCTTGACGCATGTGCAAATTCACAACAATGGGACCGAACCCAACTCTCTGTGATCGACAGAGTACGATAAATCCAATACAAACATTCTACGATAGAATCACACCGAGAAATACATAATACCAACATTTATCAAACAACTAAGCGAACCTTCCAACCATGAAAGTAACAATCCGAACCATTGGTGATTCACTACCGTTAACATCACTGAAGTGAAACTGTCACTACATCTGATACAGAGACCAAAAGGGGATATGACCCTGGTCGAGGGGAAGTGTCCTTCTGACTGATTTTCCAATATGCTAACTACGGAGCTCGGCTAAGATAGTCAGCATCCGTATTACAGGAACCCTTGATATGACGGAAAGTGAAACGCATGACTCTGCAGTTCCACTGCCTAACCCAAGAGTCGACGACTGACTGGCCGGATCTGGTCCAGGCACTGGAGAGGATGATGATCGCTCTCCAGTACAAACTTCCGGCCGTACTTCTTCTTGGGCACGCCAGTGCGCGTCCAAATCTGCCTGAGAGATTCAGCAACAGTAGGGGCATCGATAGTCCTAAGCGGGACAGCCCCTGGGTATCGACTCGCAGATTCTACCACTACCGAAGTGTAGCGGTGACCGCGATCGGATGGTGGCTTAATGGGTCCCACAAGGTCAACCCCAACCTTGCTGAATGGCTCCCCAACCAGTGGCACTGACCCTAAGGGAACACGCTTCAAGCGACCCTTAGGCGTTGTCCGTTGGCAGACATCGCAACTGCGGCAGTACTGCCTAACCTGGGAATTCATCCCTGGCCAGAAGAAGTCCTGTCTGACTCGCTCGAGAGTCCGCTTGGAGCCCATATGACCTGCCATGGGGGAATCGTGGGCCTGTCGGAGAACAGATTCCTCAAGCTTTGGGGAACAACAAGCTGCTTGGCCACACGATCTGCCAGAGTGACAACCCTAAAGAGGATCCCCTTGTGGAGCTTGAAGCTCACCTTGGCGTGTTGGGCAGACTGAGCGGGACGATCTACCAGTTGTCGCAGGCGTTGGACATCCAAGTCCCTGGCCTGAAGACGAACAATGGAAGCAGGATCGGCACTCGCAAGGACCTCGTCAGAGATCGGCTGAAGAACGGGACGCAACCCCTGTTCCTGCTTCTTAGCTTTGGCGCGTGTGGTAACTCCCACACACGCCTGTACAGGCAGATCCGTAGACACGGACTGACTGCGTCCGTCCGCAAAGGTGATGGTATTCCCTATGATAAGGGAATACAGAGGTCGCTCCACCGCGATGGCCCATACTTCGCCACAGAAATAGGGGGTGGAGATAGAAACGAGTACTGAAGGACGGGTGGAGGTAAAACCAGCCTCCAACCCGCACACATCATAACTAGCGCCCCGCCGGGCCTTAGGGGAAACTAAATCCTTATCAACAAAGAGCGTTGATGCTCCCGAATCCCTGATGGTGTCGACCAAGGATGAACCAACAACAGAAAGGAACACTGGGCACTCTGCACCACCAGAAGCTGGGATGGAACCCACGTTAGCCGAGGCACGAGGACGATGGAAAGGACTAGCCTCATGACTACCAGCGGCTCTAGGGCAATCTTTCCTGATGTGGCCAGGACGACCACAAAGAAAACAAAATCGGGGTGCTGAGATCCCGATGAACTGCCTGCCTTGTTCGACTCGCTAGCAGTCGTCGGCGCCTTATTGCCACTAAATCCTGTGGAGGGCTTCCTCTCCGTATCTGGGCGATGCCCATAAGCCCTGCGAGCTTCAGCAAACACCTCAGCGGTGTGAATCGCAGCCGCGAAATCCTGAGGTGCTGTCTCGCCTATCCGGATCCTCAACTCTGGGGACACAGTGTTGGTGAGCTGTTCAATGAGGATCAGATCCTCCAGCTCCAACTTAGCCAACTGACGCCAGTACCCTAGCGTTTTGCGCAGCCTATCACCAAACTGCACGAAGGTCTCGTCATTATTCTTCTTCATGGACCTGAACTTCCTCCTGTACGTCTCTGGGGTAAGGTGGAAAACGCTTACGCAGTGCCAACTGCATGTCTGCATAAGACGCGCCTTCATTTAGAGTGAGCACACACTCCCTTGCAGCACCAGATAATCCAGAAAAAAGGTGCATAGCCTTTTGTTCCTCAGACAATTGGTATGAACTAGCAACCTTGTCAAATGCTCTAGGAACATATCAATGTCCTCACTAGGTCTGAACTCTGGAAGTTTTAACTTTGGCCTCTAACTCTATCACCTGCCTGGTGATTAACCCCCTGGTTTACAGAAGCGGGAGACCGCGAAAGAAGTTGCTCCATCTCCTCCCTACGCAGAGCCTCCTGTCTGGCAGCCTCTTCTCTACGCTGATCCAACTCTTCCCGACGGAGGGCAGCCTCTTCCCTACACTGTGCTTCCTGTCTAGCAGCCTCCTCTCTGCGCAGAATAGCCTCTTCCCTATGCAGAATTTCCTGTCTGTCAGTCTCCTCTCTGCGCAGAGCCTCCATCCTATCTAGCTCTTCCCTACGGAGCCTTGCCTCTTCCCTACGAAGAGCTTCCTGCCTAGCAGCCTCTTCACTACGTAGGGCTTCCTGCCTGACAACCTCTTCCCTACGTTGGGCTCATCCTCCCGTCGCTGTCGCTCTAGAAACATCAGGACGGAAGTGATGTCCTGGGCGGGGTTCACCACTCCCGACACGGGAGGATGACCCGTCTGACCCGTCCCTTGGGTCTCGACCTTCCCATAAGGAAAGTCTTCTGGGGCATGCTCCTTACGAGGGGAAGCCTGGAGAGGAGAAGGTTTCGGTCTCTGCGACCCAACAGAAGCCCACAGTTGCTTCGCTATACTCTGACGCTTCCGAGCGGAAGTGCCAGTCGGGGTCTCGACAGGAAGACCCCCCAGCGAAGAGGTAGTAAAAGTACCACTCGACTACCTGCTACAGCACTGGAATAAGTAGAAGTTACCGTAGTCGAAGTACTGGTACTAATAGTAGGGACTACAGTAACATTTTGAATACCCTTCTTCTTCGACGCACGCATCGCCATACCACCAGCGCCGGACGTCGCCATGACAACAATATCCTACGGTTTTCAAATACAGGGGAAAGACAATTCCACTAGAAAAAAAACAAATATTTTAGGGCGTGTGTATATGTGTGTATGTGTGTGTGTGCGTGTGTGCGGACAAGTTCCGGCTGCTCCCACTCTGGCAACACCGCGCTCTACAGCACGAGCAACAGTGCGGTGGGGCTCACCGAAAAAAAAACAAAACAAAAACTATGTCCGGCTGCCCCCACTCTGGCAACACCGCGCTCCACAGCATGAGCAACAGTGCGGTGGGGCTGGCCGGAAAAAAAAAAACCAAACAAACTGGCAGACGGAATCCGGAGAGAGAGAAAAAAAAACACTAACGTCCGATACAACCCCCTGTACTCAATAACCGGTAGAGAAAAAAAAAAAACAAGAACTGGCTAAATACAAAACAGGAATGGAAGACTGAGCGGCAACAGAAAGGCAAGACTTACGGGCGTACCTGCGAGAGGTACCCGGCGGAAGGAGGTCTGGACGCGGTCGACTCCCCTCGGTCTCACCTCGACCCTCGAGTCGCACCGGATGTTCCCTCAGGCCACAATAAGACTCCCTTCACGCTAGAGTCACCCAGCCAACCACCCACAAACAAACACGACAAACAGACAAAACCAAACAGGTACTCTGCGAAACAAGAGAGAGACAGCCAGAGCCCTTCACATCCCGGACGAGCCCCCACAATTGTCACGACGACCCCTGGAGGTCTGCCCTGACAGGATCGGTCTAGGTGGGAGTGAAGGGAGTGACTGACCTCACACGCCTCGCAAGAGCCCACACAAGAAAGATTACGATACAACAAACCCCCTTTATTCACACCAGCAAAATAAACATTCCAAACACACACCATGCACGATCACAATCAAGCATTCCAACGCACACAACATGCACAATCACGCACTCCAACACCCACAACATGCACGATTATAAATAAACATTTCACCATACGACGTACACAATCACAATTACAGCATTCCAGCACATGTAACATATACACAATTATAAAGAAACATTTTCAGCATCGATCCCTCCTAACACCATGGAGTGCGTCCACACCCCTGCCTCTGTCAAGCCTATTGGGAGCACCCTGTCGCACTAGGTGCTCGAGCCGGGTCGGTTCTCACAGGGAGTCGCTCAAAGCCGACGCCCTCGACTCACAAGCAGGCAGTGAAGAGCGCGTCCCGGAGGGGATGGGGGGGGAAAGGAAAACGAGGCGCTGTTACTGGAGGTCCTGGACGGGGTCAGGGCCGGCCAGTCAAGACGGTGGGCTCCTCTACCAGTCCGCGGTCCCGACCAGGGCGTAGCCTTGACCAGCGCGTGGCACCATCCAGTCCGTGGTCTCAGCCAGAGCGTGGCCTCAACCAGCACGTGGCACCATCCAGTCCGTGGTCTCAGCCAGAGCGTGGCCTCAACCAGCACGTGGCACCATCCAGTCCGTGGTCTCAGCCAGAGCGTGGTCTCAACCAGCACGTAGCACCATCCAGTCCGTACTCCAGGTGAAGCCCCGGGAGGGGGGAGGGGAAACGTAGCTGGGAGGAGAGAGAAAGGGAGGGAAGGAAGAAGGAAGGAGGAAGGAAGAAGGGTACTGGAACCCCGCCGTCAGTACAGTCTGACCCATGCTGTCAAATCTTAACAGCCACTCGCATGATGGGGGAGGGGAAGTCTATTAAATGTACCAATAATCCCAGCTCAACACAGACCTGAGCATAACACAGTAAACCCATCGAATCAGGAAGGTTCACTAGGTCTTCTCACACGACGCAGGTAAAAGACTGCATTAATCAACAGGTTATAAAACAAATATGAATTATTCTTCACCCTTCTCTCACTCACGTTTAACATTTTCCTTTCTTAGGAAATAAACCAACACAGCGACCATCGCTTAATAACTGCCACCACATTTGCAAATAATAATTCAATGGCCTAATTGTCACATTTTATAAACACATTTCAAAATAACACAAATCTCCAACCACGCATCCGAACGACAAATCATGCGTACGCACGCTCGCGAACATAAAACTCGTTTTTCCTTGCACACACAAACAGACGGTGGCCGAAGGATAAGAGTCCGGCAAATGTGACAGGGGCGGACGAGCGAGGGCCAAGCAAGTTCCAACCCTGAATCACCAGGTTCTCTCCATCCCCACCGACTACCGCATCACCAGATGCATAAATAGGAGAAAGAATTTTGGAAATAATTTAGAATGGCCAGGTTAAAGATTGAATTAACCAGAGAAAAGGTCTCACACAATATTACTCTTACAATTTCGAAAACAAAAGAAAATTGCGCAAAAGAGAAGACTAAGCCGGCTAACAACAACAAACCAAAACAAACAAACCACGAAACTGATGCTTACCAGCTACCCGTGGGTGACCCCGAAGAGGCGGGTCAAACGACTCTCTCTACCCTCTGTCCAGTCGAGAGGACAGAGGCGAAGATGCGGAAACAGAAGTGATGTCCCCCTCCTACAGGCCGACTGCAGGAATTGAAAGTACCGACTGTACTTTCGATGATACGGTGAAGAACCAAGACTGGAGCAGGCGCTCCCAGAGACATCTTCCGCTCGAGTGAAGAGCTAACCTCCCTCAGCAATGGTGGCCAACATGCCATGCTGCGTCACAGAGTGAGCATACTTCAAACTAAAAGAAATGAAGCAGGTGCGACAGGTAAAAAGACAGGCGAGAGGCCGATAGACAGAAAGTTCGAGAGAAAGGTACCGGCCACCCGTGAACCTGCAGGATGAATAGCACGGGCGGTGGAATTAGAGAGAGAGAGAGAGAAAGTAAACCGAAGTTGAGCTGAACTACACCAAGCAAGGTGCAACCGCACCACAAGCCACATTAAGGGACGGATACACGACAACAGCAACGACAATAAATAAATGAGTAATTCCGCCACCCTAGATGGGTCGAACGTCGTAGGCCTCGTGACAAACTCGTGACACTACACATTGTTTTGGAAATAAAATAATAAACTGTACTAAAAATAATGTCGCGTTGGCCAGAAGAATCGGGAGTTACATTAGCGCCTGTGAGGTGTATAACTTCAGAATTAAAAGACCTTGCAGACGTTGCGGACTTTGAACAGAATGGTGAGATAGGCGCTTTGTATGGTTTTTAGTACACTAAAGATGGTGATTATAAACGCAAAGAGGTTGGCGACAACAAAAGGTTTCCTAAACTAGAACAACTGCGCAATCTAGAAGCAAATAATGCTGGCCAGTATGAATATAAAATAGTTCGAAAACCTGACAGCAAATGGCACTTAGAACCATATTTAGAATGGGACATAAAATTTGAATTCATAAGCCCATTTACATTTTTTGACTGTCAAAAAAGTTTCAGAAAAGCTTTCAACTCTGGTCCTTTACATATAAGTCTTATGCCAGAGGACAATAGTCGGAAAGAGATTGAAATAACGCCGTATGGGAATAAACAGTACATCCTCCACAGAAGAGAAACGGTTTTAAAGGAAGCTTCTACAAAATTTCAGTTCATTCCACGCACAAAATTAGGAGACACGTTCACAATGATATTTGGAATTTCTGTCTTAAAAGATGAGGCAAGAAATGGAGCTGTGGGCGTCAGTGACATACTTATGAAAGGAATTCTTATTAGCTGGCAAAACTTAGACGTTGACAGTCTTAAAGTTACCATCATCGTTCTTCACAATGGTGAGGATATTAAGGTCATAACAACAAGCAACAAAATCAATATTAGTCTAAATAGAAACAATCTTACAGAACTGAATTGGATTAATCTTACACATTTAGGCCTTATAGGGTTTTATTATAGTGAACAAGTTTTGACAGAGAGTATGATAAACATAATAACTGGATTAGATTAAATTCTGTTATAAAACTATGGAACAGTTAAACTTTATGACAAAAACCCCTCATTGTTCATTGATTTGTGGACAGACTGGTTGTGGGAAAACAATATTTATCCTCGACCTGTTACAAACAGTTTATCGCTATAATTTTGATCATATTGTGATTTTCTGCCCAATATTTAAATGGAACAAAGCATATCACGATAGAAGGTTTATATGGATAGATGATAACATATTTTTAGTTGATCCTAGCAATAAACTGAGTGAGTGTTTAGAACACTTTTATAGACTGTTTGAGGGAACGCAGACACTATTTATTATAGATGACTGTTCGGCAGAAAGAGACATAGTTAAAAAGAGAAACACTTTGTCAAAACTGGCTTTCAGCGGAAGACATGCTGGAATAAGTGTGTGGATTTGATGTCAGAAATATAACTCAGTTTTAAAAGACTTTAGAGAACAGTTAAAGACTGTAGTTTTATTTCGCATGAAAGACAGAGACGCATTTGATGAATGTATGCGTGAAAATGATGTTATTGAAAATGATCAGGAAAAACGCAGGATTAAGCAAAAACTGAAATCTGAAAAGTTTTGTAAATTAGTATTGAAAACGGATAACCCTACACAGTATGTTTGTTTGTAGATAATCGTTATTTTTTTGGTTATTGAAAGAGAATGTGTGAGGGATTATCATTTTTAATTCATTGTTGAAGTCTTACTTGTCAGAGAACGGAAAAATGTTTATTCTAGGGCAACCGCCCGAAACTGGTTGAGGGCGGTTGAGCTAGAATGAACATTTTTCCGTTCTCTGCTGGCCTATGACAGGAACAGCAAACCTTCCACATGCCAGGAATGAGGTGAAAGGGCCCAGCTGTGTGGTGTACACTGACTGTTTACAGCCTCCACTACCATTACTCTGTGGGACTTGAACCTATCCATTGTACGAACTGGTCCTTTCCTCTGTGAGACATTGCATAGGTTAAAGTATAAGTAATGACTGCAACAGAGGCCCTTCGCAATACTCACCTGCTTGCTCAAGCCGCATCTTCTAGTCTGTAGAGGACAGGGCTGGTGAACACAGAAGTCTTCATCACTGTTGTCCGCACAGTCCTGGCGATGGTCACACACCAGGCTGTAAGGAACTCTCTGACTTCCTGTCTGACAGCCGTAGAAAGGAGGAAGTGACGGCGCGGTTACCGGACATGTGCGGGATGTCGGTATATCCCAGGATTCAGGGTTGTGGCCAAAGGAGTGGGGGTCTTGGGTCCAGCAGTAGCTGGTGGAATCACAAGCCAGAAAATGGTAAACAGTGTGGTTAGAAGGACAGACCGTCAACCCGTCTCTCCTTTCTGTCATCTTCACGTCGGCCAAGGTGATCACAGCTGCAGGAGAGGAAGATCGAGGAGAGGACTGCCGGTTATTGTACTCACACAGATACGTGCTAGGGAGAAAGGACCAAGTGTGCTGGCACGACCTCAAAACGATGGTACTGGATGAGATCCGCGGTTCTTGATTGCTCCTGTTGTCTGGATCTTTAGTGACTAGTGCACCACACATATTGCTGTAAGTAACGTACAAAAGATTGTCCATGTAGTAGGGTAAGAAATAAGCAACCGTTTTGTCCATCCACATCAGTGTCCGTTGGTAGCTGTAACATACATAGTTATGAAGCTTGTTTCGAACATGTTTAGTGTAGATGGCATATACCAGTTTTACCCAATAATTATAAATAAATGGGATTGTCTGCTCACTCAAATCAGAACTGAACGTCTTTATCGCGCGCGCACGCACGCGTGCGTGTATATGTCAGTGCGTGTTGCTCGAGCATGCGCGCCCCCGCGCGCCTGTGCGCGCGCGCGCGCGTGTGTTTGCGTGTGTGTGTGTGTGTGTGTGTGTGTGTGTGTGTCTGAGAGAGAGAGAGAGAGAGAGAGAGAGAGAGAGAGAGGATAGAGAGAGAGAGAGAGAGAGAGAGAGAGAGAGGGAGAGGTCCTGTGAATACGTTTAACAGCCTGTCTATGAAGACTGAAGAGTGGATGTGTTATAATTGGCCGAATCCCACAATGTAGAAGAATTATTCAAATGAGAGGCAATGTAAAAAGTAAATTAAAAAAAAAACAGCTTACGGCAATGCTGGTCGAAGAAATGTTTACTTTTGAAAGATGGTGAATCTATTGAGACATAAGTTTGCAGAGCATTGTGACATCGGAAGACCATAACAAATGATGGTCTGCTATAACGCCAAGGACGTTATGATGATCAACTTCTTCAACTACCTCATTATTGATACGATGAGACAGGGAATTATAACCATTTTGCCGCTTTTACCTGGTGGTTATTATTAAGTACTTAGTTTTTTCAGGATGGAGACACGTGTGATTTAGTTCAGACCATATGGTTTATTTGTTTATTCATTTTTTGTGGAGCAGCACACACATTTTCATTTCATTTTTATGACCAGTGTTTATAGTGGTGTCATTAGTGAACATTTCACATAGACTATTAATATATATATATATATATATATATATATATATATATATATATATATATATATATATATATATATTATATATATATATATATATATATATATAATATATATATATATATATATCAGAAATAGAGTTTTAGAACTTACCGCCAATGACATTGACAAACAAAGCACAAGACAAGACACGATGGATTTCAACCACTTGGGTCTTCATCAGGCGAAAAAATAAATCACATTTAACATGTGGGACAGTACAAACTACGAAAAACAAAAAAGAAGAATGAAAATGACTTATCCGTTATTCTCCATGAAGGCGGAAATGACATGAGGCCAGGGGGATTATGGGAGAGGAAAAAGAGGGGGGGGGGGTTGCGTCAGGGGAGGTGTGTGTGTGTGATATGATAGGGTTGTGTGTCTAGTTTATTAGGATGGTATGATATCTTTGTGAGGGTTGTGGTAATGGTGGATAGATAATATAACAAACTAATAAATTCCAAGGATAAGTACCGAGCACCGTTCCAGCAACTTACAGAGCAGCTTGGTGTTGCAATGACTGCAAGAAATATTGAATTATAAACAAAGCTTGCTCTTATGTCTTAGATTGAAGAAATAGGGGGAGATACGCATTCATACCTGCAGTGGCAGATGATTCTGCCTAACTAACAGTATGTGCTTGAGTGGGTGGATGGGAAAAAATAAAATAAATGCTTCTCAAAATGAGCCTTCAGCAAGCTTATATTATTCTCCAAGGGGGAGAGACATCTCCAATGGGAGGGGAATCCTACATATAACTCCTGGTCATAACCGATATTTCGAACTTGGTTGTTTCTCCTCAGTGACCGCGGAAAGTGGTAATTTGACTCCTCTGCCTTTTCAGTTTTAAGAAGAATGCAATCCCAGAAAAGGCTGGTGTTCAATTCCTTAAACCATTGGATAACTTTTTATAATATATTTTTTCC
>JAFLJL010000295.1:57500-67228 GCA_018398815.1 Conus ventricosus | reverse complement strand
ATAGGCCTTGGCCCATAAGAAGGGGTACACACACACACACACACACACACACACACACACACACACACACACACACGCACGCACGCACGCACGCACGCACGCACGCACGCACGCACGCACACACACACACACACACACACACACACACACACACAATCAAGACAAAGAAAAGTCATAGAATACATAATAAAGATTAATATCAACATTGATCATTCTCATGAAACAGTTATTTCTCTGAACTTCAATGCCATACGCAGAAACAACGAGGAATTCTGAACTTCTTCAGCAAAAGTGGAAGACATCAACAACATCAACTTCAAGAAGAAAGGCTGCCGATGATATTTATATTTGATGGATTTATCCCCCGAATTTCCTAAGAGAATTTCCAACAGAGAACAAAACGCAACTCATTCTCCCGAGATTCTTTGCACAATGCGCAAAGTATATCACTGCCATTGGCTGTTTTGAATCTGTAACGATGGACAGCTCACTAATGATAGACAGCTCATTCTGAAACACAAACTCAGTGGAAGAAAACGCAGTGACATAATATAAAGTTCCTCCACTGTGCAAATATGAGAAAAGTTGTCTCATCTGTTGGGGGCGTTTGGGGATGTTTTAGAATTCAACTGAATATTTGGTGGAATGTATAATGTTATTATTATTATTATTATTATTATTATTATTATTATTATTATTATTATTATTATTATTATTATAATGAATACTTACATGGCGCCTATTCTCGGCTAGACTCCAAGCTCTAAGCGCTTTACAATCCACACTTGTTTACACAACTGGCTGCCTACCTGGGTAGTGCCGACTGAAGAGCTGCCAGCTGGCGCTTCATTCAGTCGTTTCCTGTGTCATCCAGTCAATATCGTTCAATATCGTTCACTCAGTTTCCTTACCTCCTTCATTCTTTCCATTTCTCACGCAGGGTGCATGCTATGTGTAACGTGTCATCCATACCAATGGCCAAACTGGCCTTCTCTTCCGAAAGTTGGTGATGGGATTTTACGTATGTGCAAGATGTTATGCATGCGTTCACACACGGAACCACGGTTTATAAGTCTCATTCAAAGGACTGTATGGGAAATGGAGTCAGAACCAATGTTAACTCCGAGGGAAAAATCCCCCTGTACCGAAACGGCCCGGCGGAGATTCGAACCCGCAACCCCAGGATACCAAGATGACGAGTCCGGCGCTCTGCCACTGAGCTGTTCCGGCCCGCAATACAGCCTACTTCAGCAACATGGCTGACTGGCAGCTGAGGTTTCCAGATCGGTGTCTACTGGCAGCTGAGGTTTCCAGATCGGTGTCTACTGGCAGCTGAGGTTTCCAGATCGGTGTCTACTGGCAGCTGAGGTTTCCAGATCGGTGTCTACTGGCAGCTGAGGTTTCCAGATCGGTGTCTACTGGCAGCTGAGGTTTCCAGATCGATGTCTACTGGCAGCTGAGGTTTCCAGATCGGTGTCTACTGGCAGCTGAGGTTTCCAGATCGGTGTCTACTGGCAGCTGAGGTTTCCAGATCGGTGTCTACTGGCAGCTGAGGTTTCCAGATCGGTGTCTACTGGCAGCTGAGGTTTCCAGATCGGTGTCTACTGGCAGCTGAGGTTTCCAGATCGGTGTCTACTGGCAGCTGAGGTTTCCAGATCGGTGTCTACTGGCAGCTGAGGTTTCCAGATCGGTGTCTACTGGCAGCTGAGGTTTCCAGATCGGTGTCTACTGGCAGCTGAGGTTTCCAGATCGGTGTCTACTGGCAGCTGAGGTTTCCAGATCGGTGTCTACTGGCAGCTGAGGTTTCCAGATCGGTGTCTACTGGCAGCTGAGGTTTCCAGATCAGTGTCTATACTGTTGCTGTGGCGTGTATACCTTGCATTAACCAACACGCACTGACATACAGACTTGTAGATGATTGACAAGAACAGGCAAAGCAGGGGGGGGGGGGGGGGGGCCGTATATAGGAGAGAGAGAGAGAGAGAGAGAGAGAGAGAGAGAGAGAGAGAGAGAGAGAGAGAGAGAGAGGAGACAATGACAATGACAATGACAATGACAAATTTATTGAGTAAACAAAATGTTCATTTCAGGGGGATCAAACACAAAAATCTATTCAATTTGTAATAGGTCCTACGTTACGTGATATTGATTCTCTCTCTCTCTCTCTCTCTCTCTCTCTCTCTCTCTCTCTCTCTCTCTCTCTCTCTCTCTCTCTCTCTCTCCCTCACACACACACACACACACACACACACACACACACACACACACACACACACACACACACGTACACACGCACATGTCCTACAATTCATCTATCCTTTATTTTTGTTCCATGTAACCACATCGTCCTCTTTTCTTTTATGATAATAGTCTAAAATTGTAAACAATATGTTATTTAGACGTCTGCAATCACCTATATGTGTGACGAGACGTAAAACAGAATTCCTTCCTACACACACACACACACACACACACACACACACACACACACACACACACACACACTCACACACTCTCTCTCTCTCTCCCTCTGCCTCTCTCTCCCCCACCTCTCTCTCTCTCTCTCTCTCTCTCTCTCTCTCGAGAGAGAGAGAGAGAGAGAGAGAGAGAGGGACAGACAGACGGACAGACTGAAGGGTGGGGGGTGGGGGTGGGGTGGGTGGAGTAGGAGAGGGAGATGAGGTGGAGAGGGAAGGGTGAGAGGGATGGCGTGGATCTCTTTTATCTTTCAAAGTCCGTTACAGTCCATAATTCTTTGGAGTGGGAAGGGAGCGAAGCGAGGGGGGAGTGGAAGAGGGGGGGGGGGTGGAGGAGGCGAAGGTAAGGAGATAAAAAGTAAACCGTCGTGATGGTAGGGACGTGCAAGCCAGTGTTTGTGTGTGTGTGTGTGTGTGAGCGCGCGCTTGTTTTGTTGTATTACTATAGCTATTGTTGTTGTTGGTGTTTCAGTGGAGGTGTGTCAGTGTGTATTCAGTCGATATTGTGAAGTGCGTTGAGGTGTGGGAAAAAACTTTGTTCTGTTCTGCACGCATTGCATTTCTGAACGCGTGTTTTTCGTGTAGTTTCATCCACAGTTGAGGAATCTGACCCCTTGTCTTGGAGGTAGTTCTTACAGCACTCTTCAAACCTTTTTTTTACCGTTGCTTCTTTCTGTTTAAAACCCTCTTCCTGTTCAGTATAAGGAAGACAAATGTGTTACAGAGCTAGAAATTTAAAAAAAAACAAAAAAAAACGAAATCTTTTTGAATGATGTTCAGCCATTACTTTTTGTCCACCGACACCAAAAATAGAAACGTTCCTCCGATTGGTAGGGACAGCCGCTGGCCAATCACCAAGCAAAGAGAAATGACGTCAGACACTTTAACAACCTGAAGGAAACGTTTGGCTCGTGCGCACATCGAAAGGGAGCGAGGATTACTCCAGTTTGAATTTAGCTTTGAGTGAGTGAGGAGGAGGACTGTAAGGGATGAAAATAAATGACCCCAGCATGGCTGTCGGGCTTCTTTGTGTGACGAAGAATGCAAAACCTGCGACACTTGGGAGGGAGATGTTTGGCGTTGTCTTATGACTCCCATTTCCGGTCGCGGTGGGGGGGCCGGGGGAGGGAAGGTAAGGGTGGGGGAGGGAAGGTAAGGGTGGGGGGGGGGGGGGGGGGGGTGGCGACTAGTATAGGTGAAACCGTTCAGCCTGGGCCAGTGTTTTACCACAAATGTCGTCTAGCCAGTGTGACATTTCACTTTTTTCATTTACAAGTGGCGCTCAACTAAGGTCACACGCACGCAGGGGCACACACACACACACAGGCAGACGCAGACGTACACACACACGCTTATATGCACACGCATGCACGCACGCACTCACGCAAACACGCCCGCACACACACACACACACACACATACGCGCGCACGCACATACTATTGTTCTTTTATTTTTGCTGTTATCTGAGTGGCGATGTGTGAGTGTGTATTCCACTAATTTTGTGAGACGCATTGAGGTTTGGAAAAGCTTTCCATAAGGTCCAACTGACATTGCCTTTAAGATATGCGCTTCTCCTATAATTAATTACCTCACAGGTGGTAATCTGGTTCAACGATCGTACAGGTAGTTCTGACGGCATTCTTCAAAACTGCAGACTTTGCTCTGGAAATATTGACTTGATACTCACTTGAGACTTGATGTTGTGGGTGTCTGAGACCCGTGGTTCCTGTACTAGACACCCATTGCAAAGATCAGTACACTTTCAATAATAATCCTGTGGAAATCTACACGAAAAAAGATATCTCTCCCTTTTTTTTCTTTTCTCTTTTTTTTTTTTACATTAAATCTTTTTTTTATACACCGACGAAAGCACAGACATAGCTATGATTTCATGGCGTTTTCTTTTTTCTCCTCTTTCAAATCACTTGAAAGAATCAATGCAAATTTGGGCCGATGATTTCCACTGGTCTTTTGATGGTCAGTGATGCAGTGTCTTCACGAAGTCTGTTCCTCCGTTTTGTCGATTAGGTCCGTTGAGATACAGGTATTTATAATCACAATGAGTAACACGTTCTACCGCTTACTATGTATAATAAGCCTACCTAGAGATGTGTTATCAAACACCTTGCGCATATAACGTTACATTCAAGGTGTGTTGCGTAGTCATGATTGTAACCTACACAGATAAAAGCTCAGGAAACTAAAACACCCTTGCGCGGCGTGAGTGTTTCAAGTACACGTAGGAGACATAAGATCATAATATTAACAAATACGTGCACAAATCGAATCAGGTAGCCGAAATTCTCTCACACAGCTTTGAGCGGGTCACTGTGTACCTGCAGGTAGAGCTGCAATCAATACAATGATCTCGTACGGGCTCTCCCAGTGACTAAGAACTTAGCACTTGCGACATACGGGTGGGAGCTGCTGCTACTTTGTTCCCACTCTCCCAGCTGCCATTGTGGCACTGTGGTTTCCATCTCTGGTCCCCCCAGGGCATCGAAGGTAACAGGAAAGGGACTGATAAACGTAGGCTAAGGTCGGTGGGCCCGTGTGACGAATATGCGAGGAGAGATGTGGG
This sequence comes from Conus ventricosus, assembly GCA_018398815.1. NCBI lineage: Eukaryota > Metazoa > Mollusca > Gastropoda > Neogastropoda > Conidae > Conus > Conus ventricosus. The sequence goes on along the minus strand of JAFLJL010000295.1, from coordinate 62,169 downwards.
CATCGTATTTCTCTAGAGCTTGAAGAGACTGAACCGGTGGGCTTGATCCCAATGATCGATTGTCTCCCACCCCCACCCCCATCCCCTTTCCGCTCACACCCCCTTTCCGCTCACCTCCTCCTCAACCCCCTTCCGCCTCCTCCCCCCCCCCCCCCTCCCGCCTCACTGGCACCCCTCTCCTCAAGTTATGGCGGTCTGTCCTTGCGACCTTGAAAAGGCTCGGGGAAGATCGATTCTCTCTCTGACTTCAGCAACTCAAGGAGTGGTGCTGTCTGTTCCAGCCTGCTGCCAGTGTTTTGCTGCCAGTTTTAGAGATCCGGTTTGATATTTTCGTTTGCTGCGAATTAAAATCTGATGCCACTCTGGGGAGGAGATCCATCGTGTCCCAATTGTGATCGAAAACTGGGTGTTGATTACAGAGACTGGGTGTTGATTACAGAGACTGGGTGTTGATTACAGAGACTGGGTGTTGATTACAGAGAATTGTATGTAAATGGAGATCGGTTCCTACGCAACAGAAATAGCAATTTCTATTTATTCTTATCAGTAATTTTACATTTTCTTCCCCCGGAACAGTTTCCTTCACCATTCCACACCCCTCAATTTTCTCTTTCTTTGAAGGCAGACAGGTCCCTAAATAATGTTGCGTTATAGCCCAGCCGACCACAAAGGGCCATACCAGGGCTGAAACGGGCCCCTAATTTAACACGATTATCGAAGGCTTTCTGGTCATCAATACCAAGAGCATTGCTGTTTCGTTTTCCGAAGTCACAACCTACAGAAAATATTGTGCTGTTATTAGTAACTTGTCAGCTTCTTCAACTGCAATGTGGTCAGTCCGTACCACCCCACAGTCTGTCCGTACCACCCCTCAGTCTGTCTGTACCACCCCACAGTCTGTCTGTACCACCCCACAGTCTGTCTGTACCACCCACAGTCTGTACCAACCACAGTCTGTACCACCCACAGTCTGTCTGTACCACCACAGTCTGTCTGTGCCACCCCACAGTCTGTCCCGTACCACCCCACAGTCTGTCTGTACCACCCCACAGTCTGTCTGTACCACCCACAGTCTGTCTGTACCACCCCACAGTCTGTCTGTACCACCCCACAGTCTGTCCGTACCACCCACAGTCTGTCCGTACCACCCACAGTCTGTCCGTACCACCACACAGTCTGTCTGTTCCACCCCACAGTCTGTACCACCCCACAGTCTGTCTGTACCACCCCACAGTCTGTCTGTACCACCCCACAGTCTGTCCGTACCACCCACAGTCTGTACCACCCACATTCTGTCCGTACCACCCCACAGTCTGTCTGTACACCCACAGTCTGTCTGTACCACCCCACAGTCCGTCTGTACCACCCCACAGTCTGTCCGTACCACCCACAGTCTGTCCGTACCACCCACAGTCTGTACCACCCACAGTCTGTCTGTACCACCCACAGTCTGTCTGTACCACCCACAGTCTGTCTGTACCACCCCACAGTCTGTCCGTACCACCCCACAGTCTGTACCACCCACAGTCTGTCCACCCCACAGTCTGTCTGTACCACCCCACAGTCTGTCCGTACCACCCCACAGTCTGTACCACCCACAGTCTGTCCACCCCACAGTCTGTCTGTACCACCCCACAGTCTGTCCGTACCACCACAGTCTCTCCGTACCACCCCACAGTCTGTCTGTACCACCCCACAGTCTGTCTGTACCACCCACAGTCTGTACCACCCACAGTCTGTCTGTACCACCCACAGTCTGTCACCCCACAGTCTGTACCACCCCACAGTCTGTCCGTACCACCCACAGTCTGTCTGTACCACCCCACAGTCTGTCTGTACCACCCCACAGTCTGTCTGTACCACCCCACAGTTTGTCCGTACCACCCACAGTCTGTCTCTACCACCCCAGTCTGTCTGTACCACCGAAGTCTGTCTGTACCACCCCACAGTCTGTCTGTACCACCCCACAGTCTGTCTGTACCACCCCACAGTCTGTACCACCCACAGTCTGTCTGTACCACCCACAGTCTGTCTGTACCACCCACAGTCTGTCTGTACCACCCCACAGTCTGTCTGTACCACCCACAGTCTGTCCGTACCACCCACAGTCTGTCTGTACCACCCACAGTCTGTCCGTACCACCCACAGTCTGTCTGTACCACCCCACAGTCTGTACCACCCACAGTCTGTCCACCCCACAGTCTGTCTGTACCACCCACAGTCTGTACCACCCACAGTCTGTCTGTACCACCCCACAGTCTGTCCGTACCACCCCACAGTCTGTCCACCCACAGTCTGTCCACCCACAGTCTGTCTGTACCACCCACAGTCTGTCCACCCCACAGTCTGTCTGTACCACCCACAGTCTGTCTGTACAACCCACAGTCTGTCCGTACCACCCACAGTCTGTACCACCACAGTCTGTCTGTACCACCCCACAGTCTGTACCACCCACAGTCTGTCTGTACCACCCACAGTCTGTCTGTACCACCCCACAGTCTGTCTGTACCACCCCACAGTCTGTCTGTACCACCCACAGTCTGTACCACCACAGTCTGTCTGTACCACCCACAGTCTGTACCACCCACAGTCTGTCTGTACACCCACAGTCTGTCTGTACCACCTCACAGTCTGTCTGTACCACCCCACAGTCTGTCTGTACCACCCACAGTCTGTACCACCCACAGTCTGTCTGTACCACCCCACAGTCTGTCTGTACCACCCACAGTCTGTACCACCCACAGTCTGTCCGTACCACCCCACAGTCTGTCTGTACCACCCCACAGTCTGTCCGTACCACCCACAGTCTGTCTGTACCACCCCACAGTCTGTCTGTACACCCCACAGTCTGTCTGTACCACCCCACAGTCTGTCTGTACCACCCACAGTCTGTACCACCCACAGTCTGTCTGTACCACCCACAGTCTGTACCACCCACAGTCTGTCTGTACCACCCACAGTCTGTACCACCACAGTCTGTCTGTACCACCCCACAGTCTGTCTGTACCACCCCACAGTCTGTCTGTACCACCCACAGTCTGTCTGTACCACCCCACAGTCTGTCCGTACACCCACAGTCTGTACCACCCACAGTCTGTCTGTACCACCCCACAGTCTGTCTGTACCACCCCACAGTCTGTCCGTACCACCCACAGTCTGTCCGTACCACCCACAGTCTGTACCACCCACAGTCTGTCTTTACCACCCACAGTCTGTACCACCGACAGTCTGTCTGTACCACCCCACAGTCTGTACCACCCACAGTCTGTCTGTACCACCCACAGTCTGTACCACCCACAGTCTGTCTGTACCACCCACAGTCTGTACCACCCACAGTCTGTCTGTACCACCCCACAGTCTGTCTGTACCACCCACAGTCTGTCTGTACCACCCCACAGTCTGTACCACCCACAGTCTGTCTGTACCACCCACAGTCTGTCTGTACCACCCACAGTCCTCTGTCTGTCTGTACCACCCACAGTCTGTCTGTACCACCCACAGTCTGTACCACCAACAGTCTGTCTGTACCACCCCACAGTCTGTACCACCCACAGTCTGTACGACCCACAGTCTGTCTGTACCACCCACAGCATAAGTCATTTATTCAAAACAGATCCAACTGACCATGCTAGTTAGGGACACAACTCTACCTAGGTACTTTGGATTACCTTTCCTATGGATTCGTGCATCATGACGGAGTTCGACCTTCTATCTGAAACATACCCTGTGAAAAGGGACACCACTGTGAAAAGGGACACCACTGTGACAAGGGACACCACTGATGGCATCAATGGTCACTGCTTTCCTCCATTGCTATGTTGCTGCAGAGACACGCCATCTGGGAAATATTGTTTGGCAGCATTTTTTTTAATGTCTGTTATTTGTGACATGCAAAGAAGTCATTAGTTGTCGGTCGAAGACTCGCTTGTGTGTTTTGTACGCACCATTGTGCATTAAATTTCGTGTGTCGATTTGTGCTTTGGGTTGTTATCGCAGTGCTGATTGCCTTTTCACCCGCGATCTATTAGTTTGTTTGTCTGTCTGTCTGTCTGTCTGCCTGTCTGTCTGTCTATCAGCCTTTCGTAATATATCCCGGCGTCAACCAGGCCCGAGAGGTACAGTCACCTGCAAGGTTGATCAGGGAATTTGAGCAACACTGTCACAGCGACGCATCTGTTAAGTGAATCAGACTGTGTGGTCCCCGGTCTTCCCAGTTTAGCCCGCAGCCCATAGCTTAAAAAACCGGTCCAGGGGGTTTAAAAATCCTACGAATTACATATAGATCCGATGGAAATCGAACCCTCAATCTCCCTGCCGGGAATCCGCAATCCTAACCACTGCGCCACATCGGCTGACACTACATGTTCGTGGGGATCCATGTTACACCCACGCTGGGTCAAAGGGCAGACCCAACATGGAGTGGACTTTGACAGGAGTCCGCGCTTCTGTGCTCCCTGTCACGTTATCAAACGGTTGTTGATGTACAATCATAGGACACTGGTTGTTGATATACAATCATAGGACACTGGTTGTTGATATACATTCGTAGGACACTGGTTGTTGATGTACAATCGTAGGACACTGGTTGTTGATGTACAATCATAGGACACTGGTTGTTGATATACAATCATAGGACACTGGTTGTTGATATACAATCATAGGACACTGG
>JAFLJL010000295.1:50000-52500 GCA_018398815.1 Conus ventricosus | reverse complement strand
TTGATAAATGTCAGTACTGTCTTATATGGTTAATATGCTGCTGAAATTGCCATGCTCATTTTGCAGTCACAGGTTGCAAAATTGTTATAAAGATCAACAATGTTGTGTACCACTAGGGTGTTTCACTTATGTAAATATGCATATATCAGATGTGGGTTTGAAAGTACTGACATGGATGATAAGTTGAGTGTGAAGCTTTTTTTTCTGTTTTAAATAAGTGTCTAACATCATCTGACGATGAAAAGACACTAAATATACCACTGAACTGAAGTGTACAGCAATACTTTGCGCTTCGTAATGTTGCACTGCACCGGGTTGCGTTGCGTTGCGTTGGGTTGGGTTGTGTCGAGTATATAGTGTTGTGTTGTGTTGCTTTGTGTTGTGTTGCGTTGTATTGCAGTCTGTTGTATGTTGTGTTGTGATGTGTTGTGATGTGTTGTGTTGTGTTGTGTTGTGTTGTGTTGCGTTGCGTTGCGTTGCGTTGCGTTGCGTTGCGTTGCGTTGCGTTGCGTTGCGTTGGGTTGTGTTGGGTTGGGTTGGGATGGGTTGGGTCGGGTTGAGTTGTGTCATTGAACTTTATCGTTACAACACATTTTCCAGAGTGAAATTCGGGTTGATCTCCAAGCGGGAGGGAGAGGATGGGCTGATGGGAGGTGGGAGGGAGTAGGGGACGGGGTGGTGGGACGGGCGGATTGGGGGTGGGGAGGAAAGAGAGGTAAGGACCATGTCGCTATAATGTACGAGGCAACACATTTTTTTTTCTCTTTGCCTTGTCTGCGTGTGTTTTTGTTTCCCTGTCCAGGGGGATTAACTGATGTTGTCCAGCATTCGAATGCTCCAACATAAAAAAACACCAAGATGAGCAAGAACATGTCCATTAGTAGTAGAACACACAGACTATGCATGGTGTAGTGTGTGAGTGAGTGATGTAAAGAAACAGAGAAGAAAGAGATGAAGTGGGGAAACAATAGGAGGATGGAAAAGAAAAGGAATTTAAAAAGTAAAAAGATAGAAAATAAAAAAGAACGTGGGGGAAAAAACGGAAGTAGGAGGACCCCCCCCCCCCAAAAAAAAAAAAAAAGGAAAAGAAAGAAAAAGAAAAAAAAATCTATCGTTTCTATTACCGACCAGAGGTCGTTACTATTGAAGGGAAGGGATGGTGGTGAGAAGGGGGGAGAGGGTGGGGTGAGGATAATGGTTAAGAACAATTCAAAAGGAATTTCTTTTCAACTTCTACCACCTACAGAGGTTTGTTTCTATCGAAGATACATGGCATATCAAACGGACGATATCTTTTTTTAAAAAAATAAAGAAAAAAAAAGGGGGAAAAAGTTGCCCTGCACAATTCCGCCAGGGAAAGCTTCCCTCCTTGCCATAAGTTCTTTTACGTGTGCCGGCTGTATGCATGCATACTGCGCATGCGTGTGGGCTCCTTCCGCTACCGGTTGACCGTTAATTTAAGCTAACAGCAGTGCACACTTGCCTTGCGGGTGTAGCCGACTCATTGTTTGTTATTTCCCACAGTCGGTCGCATGGCACGTGTTGTTCATCACGCCAGTTACTACATAGTAAGCGCGCTCCTTGAGTAAAATTCCCACGCACTGTGAGATACTGTTTATGGGAGCATCTCATTACTCCCCGGCTCGTTACTCCCCGGCTCGTTACTCCCCCGGCTCGCCTAACCCTAACCCTATCCCTAACCCTAACCCTATCCCTAACCCTAACCCTAACCCTATCCCTAACCCTAACCCTAACCCTAACCTATCCCTAACCCTAACCCTAACCCTATCCTAACCCTAACCCTATCCTAACCCTAACCCTATCCCTAACCCCAACCCTAATCCTATGCCTAACCCTATCCCTAACCCTATCCCTAACCTATCCCTAACCCTAACCCTAACCCTATCCCTAACCCTAACCCTAACCCTATCCCTAACCCTAACCGGGGGAGTAAAGAGCCGGGGGAGTAACGATACGGGGGAGTAATGAGCTGATCCGCTGTTTATTACCGGCAAGCTCTCTCTTTCTCTCTCTCTCTCTCTCTCTCTCTCATAGTGACCAGGGACAGTGCGGACAGAGGCACTGATCCGGCTGTCACTGAAGGCGCGAAAAGCTGACGGGTACTGTGTGGTACGCATTCATTCATGAGGTGGGGAAAGGATGCGTTACTGTGTTTCATGACAGAAATCGTATTTTCTTTTAAAACATCCTTTCTTTGCAGTGGATTCCACACTCAGCGCATTAATGACAGTTCGTATCTTTGTGATTAATCGACAAAAGTGCTGAAAATAAACGCAAAATGCCCCGTCTGACACTGCTGTAAGGATACGATTCTGCGGTATCGTAGAGGGCCAAACACCCCCAAAACCCCGCGTGTCTCCGTATCATCGATCCACCCCAAAAATTTCATGGAATCGTTCCTGGTCCGCAATCTTTCTTTTCACAAAATTTCGTTAAAATCGGTTGGGTGGTTTTTGTGTCATCTTGCTGACGGACGGAC
>JAFLJL010000295.1:30000-35000 GCA_018398815.1 Conus ventricosus | reverse complement strand
CTTCTACATCCATTTATGTTGTGAAAGAAATGATGCTGTATCTTATGCTTTTATTGCAATAAAAAGATACTCACTTCCTTCAAAATTTATGTATGTCATGAAAGAAATGCATGCTGCATCTTATGCTTTTATCTATTTGTAAGATAATGCAATAAGGCATTGTTCTCTATAAAACAGCCATGGAATAGAAATGATGATGCATCTTAATTAAGCTTTTATCCATTACAAAGTATGACACTACTTCACTAAATCACGAAACCAGACTGCCTGTAATTTAAGACAATGGCACTTCAATCTTTACGTCTTTGGTGACGAAACTACATTGCTTGTATTCTTAGATATCGAAACCTTGATACCTTGTAATGTTAGAAATGAAAACTCAGATCTGTACGAAAAGAAATAATGAAACCTGAATGCCTGTCATATTAAACATGAAACGATGAAATCTCAATGGCCAAGATCATAGATAATGAACCCTCATCGCCTGTGAATCAAAGATAATACAATCTCCATAACTGTGAACCGTGAATATGAAACTCTAAAATTTATCTTACGCCTGTAAATTGCAGATAATGAAAGCAAAGCTCGTAAATCATAGATAATGAAACATCAATCATTGGAAACCAGAAATAATGAAACCCAATGCCCGTGAAACCATAAACAATGAAACGCAAGCGCATGTAAATACTAGATAAGGGAACCTCAGTGCATGGAAATGATAGATAATGGAACCCTAGTGCATGTAAAATCTAGATAATAAACCTAAATGCATGTAAATCATAGATAATGAATACAAACGCATGTAAATCATAGCTAATGAACCCAAATGCAGGTAAATCATAGATAATGAACATAAATGCATGTAACTCATAGGTAATGAACCTAGAATGCATGTAAATTATCGCTAATGAACCTAGATGTTGTAAATTACAGATAATGAACCTCAATACATGTAAATTATAGATGATGAATCTAAATGCATGTAAATCATAGATATTGAACCTAAATGTATGTGAATCATAGATAATGAACCCAAATGTATGTAATTCGTAGGTATTGAATCTGAATGCATGTAAATCATAGGTAATGAACCAAAATGTATGTGAATCATAGATAATTAACCCAAATGTATGTAATTCATAGGTAATGAAACTAAAATGCACGGAAATCATAGATAATAGACTAAAATGCATGTAAATCATAGATAATGAACCAAAATGCATGTAAATCATAGATAATGGACCAAAATGCATGTAAATCATAGATAATGAAACTAAAATGCATGTAAATCATATATAATCAAAATGCATGTAAATCGTAGATAATGAACCAAAATGCATGTAAATAATAGGTAATGAAACTAAATGCATGTAAATCATAGGTAATGAAACTAAAATGCATGTAAATCATAGGTAATGAAACTTCAGTGCGTGCAAATCATACCTAACACACCTCAAGTCAATCACAAATAATGAAACCTGAATGAACATAAGTCATAGCCAATGAAACCTGAATGAACGTGTCATAGACAATGAAACCTGAATAAACGTAAGTCATAGACAATGAAACCTGAATGAACGTAAGTCATAGCCAATGAAACTTGAATGAACCTAAGTCACAGATAATGAAACCTGAATCAACGTAAGTCACAGATAATGAAACCTGAATGAACGCAAGTCACAGATAATGAAACCTGAATGAACGTAAGTCATAGATAATGAAACCTGAATGAACGTAAGTCATAGATAATGAAACCTGAATGAACGTAAGTCATAGATAATGAAATGGGCCGGAATAGCTCAGTTGGTAGAGCGCCTGACTCGTAATCTTGGTGATCCTGGGGTTGGGGTTCGAACCTCCGCCGGGGCGTTTCGGTTCAGGGGGAATTTTTCCATCGGAGTAACATTGGTTCGGACTCCATTTCCCATACAGTCCTTCGAATGAGACTATAAACCGAGGTTCCGTGTGTGAACGCATGCATAACATCTTGCACACACGTAAAATCCCATCACCAACTTTCGGAAGAGTAGGCCAGTTTGGCCGTTGGTATGGATGATACGTTACACATAGCATGCACCCTGCTTGAAAAATGGAAAGAATGAAGGAAAAGTAAGGAAAATGAGTGGTCGATATTGAACGATACTGACTGGATGACACGGGAAACGACTGAATGAAGCGCCAGCTGGCAGCTCTTCAGTCGGCACTACCCAGGTAGGCAGCCCGTTGTGTAAACGAGTGTTGATTGTAAAGCACTTAGAGCTTGGCCTCTAGCCGAGAAATAGGCGCTATGTAAGTATTCAAATTTTTTTATTATTATTTTATTATTAAACCTGAATGAACGTAAACACAAATAATGAAACCTGAATGAACATAAGTCATAGGTACTGAAACCTCATTGCAAGGAAATATTCATCATGGACCCAATGCCTGTAACCCATAGATATATGAACCCTTTCCTGACTGTGCCCTGACAGCACAGAAAGCGGTAACCATGGTGAAAATGACGGTGATGAAACATAGATATATGAACCTTTCCCTGACTGTGCCCTGACAGCACAGAAGCGGTAACCATGGTGAAAATGACGGTGATGAAACATAGATATATGAACCTTTCCCTGACTGTGCCCTGATAGCACAGAAAGCGGTAATCACGGTGAAAATGATGGTGATGAGAACTAGGATGTTTATGAGGATGGTGACCATGCTGATGTTGATGATGAGAACTAGGATGTTTATGAGGATGGTGACCATGCTGATGTTGATGATGAGAACTAGGATGTTTATGAGGATGGTGACCATGCTGATGTTGATGATGAGAACTAGGATGTTTATGAGGATGGTGACCATGTGATGTTGATGATGAGAACTAGGATGTTTATGAGGACGGTGACCATGCTGATGTTGATGATGAGAAAAAACAAATAAACAAACAAATACGTGTGTGCAGGAGAGAGAGAGAGAGAGAGAGGAGAGAGAGAGAGAGAGAGAGAGAGGAGAGAGAGAAGAGAAGAGGGGAGAGAGAGAGAGGAGAGAAGTGAGAGAGAGAGGAGGAATACGAATGCGAATACGAATAATTGTTCAGTATAGGCTAAAGCCCCCCCCCCCCCCCCCCCCCCCCCGCCCCCCCGCCCCCCCTTCAGAGAGAGAGAGGGGAGAGAGAGAGAGAGAGAGAGAGAGAGAAGAGAGAGAATACGAATGCGAATACGAATAATTTGTTCAGTATAGGCCAAAAGCCCCCCCCCCCCCCCCCCCGCCCTCCTGCCCCCTTCAGAGAGAGAGAGAGAGAGAGAGAGAGAGAGAGAGAGAGAGAGGGGAGAGATGACAATGACAATGACAATGACCAGATGAATTTATGTTATGCTACGGGCCAGTATACATGGTGACTTCGCACATTTCATGTCCAAATGATGAGTCGTGGAGTCCAAAAAGTGTAACAGGAGGCAGCTTGTTACAGTTACCTTTCTTCAACCATAATAGTTAATAATATGTCCGTCTCTTAATAAAAGCTTTGTCTATATAAAAAGGGCATTATATATTTTTTGCCAGATTACTTTTTTTTTTTTTAGACGTTAGAAAATTTAATTAAGGGAAGAGGGATGGGTGACTGGCTTACTAATTAGGGCTTGACTTCTTTGTCTCAAATCATCTAGGCAGGACCACAAAGTGGGGTAATGCATTTCAAATTTTAACCCCCCCCCCCCCCCCCTGACAAAATGGACAGTCGATCTCAGCATCTGGCCGTTGACTCGTCTGTGTCATGCGGAATACACTCTGATGTCTGATGCACCAAATTCTAACTGTGTATCAAAGCACGTCTGACCATCTTGTTTACGTCTGAACTCATACAGGTTTCCTATTCAAGTGACTGTTTGTAAGAGAGAGAGAGAGAGGAGAGAGGAGAGAGAGAGAGAGAGAGAGAGAGAGAGAGAGAGACAGAGACAGAGACAGAGAGACAGAGAGAGAGAGACAGAGAGAGAGAGAGAGAGAGACGAGAGAGAGACAGACAGACACACAGACAGACACACAGACAGAGACAGAGGCAGACAGACAGACGGACAACCACACACACACACACACCAACACACACACACACACACACACACACAACAGAGAGAGAGAGAGAGAGAGAGAGAGAGAGAGAGAGAGAGAGAGAGGAGAGAGAGAGAGAGAGAGAGAGAGAGAGAAATGACGAACAGAGGTCAGTGACCAGAGACGCACACGCATGCGCGCTGCCTGGTATGACTCATCCCCGGAACTGATTATTCGTCACGTGACCACGGAGTAATTACGTTAGGTGTGAGTAGTACCGCGGGTGGGTGGGGGGTCATTAACACGCTGTCAGCCATGACAATGCCATTACTGTCCAGGCCCGCGCTGCCTTCCAAAGTGAGTCGCACTTGTGGTCGCTGTAGCCAGTGTTCATAACGCTGTAGCCCAGTGTTCATAACGCTGTAGCCCACCACGAAGACGTGAACACTTAATCATGGGGTATAACTGTTTCAGTCGGAAAGTTACTATTACTTCCCCTGATGATACATAACTCTTTTTTTGGTTGCTGTTTCCCTCGTACATATTCGAACTTGGCAGTCAGCGTTTCTCCTGCCCGAGTTCCTTTGTAGTTTAAGTACATAGCGAGAGAGAGAGAGAGAGAGAGAGAGAGAGAGAGAGAGAGAGAGCTCAGCACGCGTTGGAAAGTGATCAGTTTATTAAATTTCATCGACTCTCTGTCCATCGTTTGATCATCTTCCGTGGGGATGCCGGGGTACTCTTGCAGTGCAGTTAGCTCCCCTGCCTTCTGGAAGTTCTGTGTGAGTAGTTTCCTCTTTTCCGTTGCTCTGACTTCTTTTGAAAGAAAAATAATCCTTTCTTTACCAGAGAGACTCGTTCTCAAAACGATTAGAGCGTTTGCCTGCAGATCTGACGGACGGGGGCTGGAAGAGCTCAGTGGTAGAGTGCCGGACTCGTAATCTTGGTGATCTGGGGTTGCGGGATCGAATCTT
>JAFLJL010000295.1:10000-17500 GCA_018398815.1 Conus ventricosus | reverse complement strand
GAATCCCTTGAAATCGCCCCCCCCCCCCCCCTCCTCCCTCTCCCCTCTCTCCTCGACCTCTCTCTTCCCACCCAATTCGCCTCTGAGTGTTTAATCGATTACTACTCGGCATGGGAAGGAAAAAAAAAGCCCTTCTGTTAATAAAATAAAAAATTAAAAAAACGCCCGCAGTCAGCAAAATCTGTTGCAATCTCATATCCTCAGCCCCCCCAACACAGTCATCCTCTCTCTTCTGTTTGTGTGTGAGTGTAGGCTAGTGTGTGTGTGGCGTATGGGTGCGCGTCGTGCGCGCGCGTGCGGTGCGGACGTGTAATGTGTGTGTGTTAGTTTATGTGCTGTTTTGCGTGCGGATGTGTGGGTTAGTCGCGTATCCGGGCGCGCGTGGCGTCGGGAATGCGGCGCGCGCCTGTGTGTGTGGACCTTTGTGTCGTTGTGTGTGTTGTGTGTTGTGTGTGTGTGTGTCGTTTGTTTGTGTGTGTGTTTGTGTGTGTGTTCTCCTGTGCGCGCGTGGCGTCGGTGCACGCGCCGACCGCATGTATATGTAATGTGTGTTCTTGCCTTGTCTTTGTTGTCTGCCCCTCGCGTCGCGCATGTGTGTACGAGTTTGTGGGTGTGTGTTGTCTGTTGTGTGTGTTGTGTGTGTGGGTGTGTAGTTGTGTGTCTGTTGGTGTGGTTGTGTGTTGTGGTGTGTTTAGTGTGTGTTTGTTGGTGTGTGGTTTGTGTGTGTGAGGTGTGTGTGGTGGGCGTGCGTTGCTGATCTGCGTGCGTGACGTTGTGGGTTGGCCGATGCGTGTGTGTGTGTGTGTTGTGTGTGTGTGTTGTTCTCGTGTGTGTGTGTTGTGTGTTGTGCTGTGTGTGTGATCAAGGCTTTTGGGTGATATCACAAGTGCTGCATGACACGAACTGGATGGCGCTGTGCGCTGGCCTTTGTGTGTGGTGTGCGCGCGTGTGCGTTCGTGTGCACGCAGGCGGCATTGTATTTGTAAGGGTGTTTGTGCCGTGTATCTGTGTGCCCATCGCCGTGCGCATGTTCGGTGTGTGTGTGTGGTGTTGTGTATGTGTGTTGTGGTGTGTGATGTGTCTTGTGGTGGTGTGTGAGCGTGCGTGCGTGCGTGCGTGCGTTGCCCGTATAGCGTGCGTGCGGGTTTGTGATGTGTGTGTGTGTTGTTGTCGGTCGTGGTTGTGGTGTTGTGTGTGGGTTGGGTCGTGGGTTGTTGTGTGTTGTTGGTGTGATGTGATCTAGGCTTTGGGGTGATATCACATGTGCCTCCTTGCATGACACGAACGGTTGGCGTGGCCTTTGAGAACGATACAAGACATCTCATGGCCCGTCGTGGCTGGGAGGGAGGGAGTAGGGGAACGGGGGGGGGGGGGGGGGGGGGGGGGGGGGGCGGGGGGGGGGGGGGGCGAGGGGGGGGGGCGCGGAGGGGGGGCGGGGGGGGGGGGCCGAGATGAGGCCGGATCAATGGGGGGGGGGGAGGGGGGGGGGGGGGGGGCCGGCGCGGATGGGGGGGGGGGGCGGGGGGGGAGGGGGGCGGTGAGGGCTGGGGGCGCGGGGCGGGGGCGGGGGGCGGGGGGGGGGGCGGGGGGGGGGGTGCGGGGGGGGGGGGGGGGGGGGGTCGCGGTGTTTGTCGGGAAGAGAAGAGAGCTGGGGAGGAGAGGGTAGTGGTGACGGAAAGGGGGGCATCAACGGGATAGTTGTTAGCGCGCCCTATCGATTCGCGACGTGATGCCGTACTTTTTATTGAGAGGGCATGGGGGTTGGGAGGATGGGGGTTTTGGGTTTTTGCGGGGGGGGGAAGGGATCGGGGTGAGGGGGGGGGGGGAGGGGTGGGGAGCGGGAGAGGGGAGAGGGAGGGGGGGGAGACATGGGCGGGGAGGGGAAGACGGGAGGGGGAGACGGACGAGGAGACATGGAAGGTTGTCGTTTTTTTTAAAGAGGACCGGGATGATGGGTGATGGGTGCGACGGTAATGGTGTGATGTGACGAAGAGTGAGGGAAGGAGGGGTTGAGGCGGAGGGGGCGAACGGGGGGAGGGAGGATTGTAATGAGATCAGATAGAAGAGCAGGGGGTGTGTGTGGTGACCAGAGAGAGAAGAGGGAGGAGAGACGAGAGAGTCCGGCTGGCTGGCGACTGAGAGGGAGAGTAGAGAGAGTGAGAGGAGGGCCCTTGAGGGAGACCGTCCCAGGAAAACTGTTCTCCCTCTTGGAGACTATAGCTTGTCCTGAAGGTTACATTTTGAGAGAAGCATTCATTTTATTTTTCCCTATCGCCCACTCAAGGTCGTACTGCTTAGTTAGGCAGAAAGTATCTACCACTGCAGATATGATATGCTTGTGGGGTGTGTGTGGGGGGGGGGGGGGGGGGGGGGGGAGGGGGGGGGGAGGACAGGAAAGGAAGGAATGGGGTGGGGGGCGGAGAGGGGAGGGCAGAGAGGGGGGGGGGGGGGGGGGGAGGAGAACATAGAGCAAAACAAATGGACATCTCTTGATAGAGGTTTTTCTCTCCCCCAAGGCGTTATTTGTTTGTTGTTTCATCTCTTTTTATTGTCTTTTCCTTTGAAAATAAAATTTGATGACAGGGTCGGAGGGGCGAGGGGGGGGAAAGGGGCCCCTGGGGACGTCGAGGCGGGGGGGGGGGGGGGCAATGGAGGCGTGATTCTGGAACTCTTGAAACCCCACACTCTCTTCCACCTCTCTCTTCCACCAAATCCGCTTCTAAGTATGATCGATTGCTATTCGGCCCAAAAGCCCGTATGGAATACCTACCGTCAGCAAAAATAGATATGCAACCTCCCTCCCCCATCCCCCCTTCCCCTTCCCTACGCTGTGGTGTGTGTGTTATGGTGCGTGTGTGGCGTGCGATGCGGGCGGTGCGGTGCTGTGTGTGCTGTGTGTGTAGGTGTTGTGTGTGGTGGGGTGTGTGTGTGTGTGTGTGTTGTGTGTGTGTGAGTCTGTGCGTTGCCGATCCGTGTGTACGTTAGTGCAGTTTGCGTTGCGTGAGTGAGTATGTGTCTGCATGTGTGCGGGCGCGCTGTGTGCGGTGCGTTCCGTTAGTTTGCGTTCGTGGTGTCTGTTTTTGTGTGTGTGTGTCTTGGTGTGTGTTGTGTGTGTGTGTGTGTGTGTGTGGGGTTTGTGTTGTGTATGTGTGTGTGTTGTGTGTTGTGAGCGCACACACGCGCGCACGCGCGCACCGCGCGCGCCGCGGCGTATGTGTGTGTGGTCGTGACGACCCCTGACTGGCGCGGGGGGGAGGAAAAGATGGCGTGCAAGGGGGTAGGGGGGTGGGGGGGGTAGGGGGGGTTCTCACGTCTTGTTGCTGGCTCAATAGCAACATACACACGCCTGAGCTGGCGCCAGCATTTGAACGGCCAAGACCTGATGGCGTGGATGGGGGGAGAGAGAGAGGGGGGGGGGGGGGGGGGGGGGGGGGTAGGTCACGGGGGCGCTATGAAAGGGAGGGGGGGGCCCCGGGGGGGGAGCTGACTGTCAGGCAGGGGGAGTGCGGGGGGGGGGAGGTGAAGAGTTGCGGTAGGAGAACGAGAGCTGAGTGGGTGGGGGGCGGGGGGAAAGGGGTGGAGATGGCGGGGAAGGGGTGGAGGTAGGTAAGGAGGAGAGCCGTGAGGGGAGGAGGGGTGGGACGTGGGGGAGGCTCCGGGAGATACTGAAGACGTGAGGAGGGGGAGGGGGGGGGGATCAGAAGAGGGCAGCCATCACGTGGAAGCTGTGTGGTGCGCTATTTAATCGCAGGAGATGTCTTTCTATGGGATGGCGGGGGGTGGGGGGGGGGGGGGGGGCAGGCTGGGGGGGGGTGGGGGGGGGGGGGGGGGGGGCTGGTTGGGCGGGGGGGGGGCGGGGCCCGGGTGGGGGGGGGGCGTGGGCTGGGAGGGCGGAGAGGAGCTTTGTGAGGGGAGGAGAGCGGAGAGAGGGGGGCGAGAGAGAAGGAGAGGATTGTTAGGGGTTTGAGAGGGAGGGGGGGGGGGGAGGGAAGGGGATGGGTAGGAGGGGGGAGGGGAAAGGAAGAGGGTAATGAGGGGGAGAGGGGGTTTAAGGAGGGTGAGAGGTTAAGGGAGAGGGGGAGAGGGACCAGGAGAGGGTTATTGAAGGAACGAAGGAGAGGGGGTCCGCGAGAGACTGAGTGTTGTAAGGGAAGGGGACCGAAGAGGGGTTGGTTAGAAAAGAGAGAGAGTGGGAGGAGAGAGAGAGAGGAGACACGAGAGGAGACCCTCGTGACTCGTGGATCGTGGCCTTTAATGTGGGGCCATCAGGGCCTTTTCACATGGTACGCAACAAGAAAAAAAAACAACAAAAAAAACATTTTATTATAATAAGAAACAAAAAATGTACCATAAACTGTCAACCAAAACCATCCTTTCCATGACAGTAATGTACATGGCCAAAAAAAATGCATCCTTAATTGTTACACATATGCTTCATTAGTACGTTGTTCCTTTTTAAACATAATATAGGTATATTATAACTCTCCGGAACAAGGCCCGTCTTGTATTCCGTTGTGCTATTTTTAAGCATCTTATGTTTACCTATGTTAACGCAAATGTGTGCGCCATCTTTACCGTGGAAAAGAAAGGGAAAACCCCGAATCTTGCCGACCGAAATTCTTTGGGGTCTGCCATGATAACCTTTGGACACTCAGTTGTGTTTGTACTTTCTGTGGTCCGGTTCATTGGTGTTGGATTCTTGTGTTGTTTCGTGTTCGTTTGGGATGGGGTATCAGCCTCCCCATGGAATAAATTTACTAAAGCCTCTTACGCTTTCTTCTTTCCATGTGTAGGTTTGTACATTCCTTCGATTATTTTACTTTAATTGTAGTTTTCCTATTTCTTCAGCCAGTTATATCAGGTTCTGTAGGACGTTGTCGACACTCTTGCCTCGTACCATGTGCATAAAATTGCCTGTTGGCCAGTAAGCGTTCTTAGGGGTCCAAATTCCCTAGAAGTTTAAAAATTGAAATAATTCAAAGCAAAGCCCGTCGGTAAATTTAAAAAACCAAAAATGCTATAATAACTGTCATTGAACAAAAAAAGTCCAAAACCACACTTATGATCTACGGGGGGCAGCCATTTCTTAGAGACGATCCTGTCCACCTCCCGCTCACTCCGTCCCCCCTCCCTTCTCAAAGCAGAGAGCGAGAGAGAACGAAGGAACGCGCGGCTCGCGAGAGGGGACTGTGTGTGTGTGCTGCCGTTTGTGGGTCACGCGACATTCAGGCTGTCAGCTGATTTACATTTGATCCTCCTGAACTACTCCCTTTTCCTACCTATATTTCCTGGTATAACCTTATTGTATATTCATCACTATGTGGTCAAATATTTGTCTGTGTGTCCTTTGTAATCATTTCGTAGTTTCTAAATTGTATGTAATACGGATTCATTACTTATTCAGACTTTCCACTTCCAACATGTTTTCCTTATATTTATACTTGAATTTTTTTTTTTATTTATTTATTTTTTTTTTATTATTTTTTTGAAAATTATATTACACATTTAACATACTCATTGACTTCTAAAGACCATTCATAATTCTAACTAGAAAGAGGAGAGAGAGAGAGAGAGAGAGAGAGAGAGAGAGAGAGAGTGAGAGAGAGAGAGGAGGAGCGCAGGGAGGAAGAGAGAGAAGAGAGAGAGAGAGAGAAGAGAGAGAGGAGAGAGAGAAGAGAGAGAGAGAGAGAGATTTCACACACAACACATTTACCGCACCACACACAACACACTCTCTCCTCTCTCTCACACACACACACACACACCCACACACACAACACCACACACACACACACACACGCACCACAACCAAACACAGATACACGAGAAAGAGACAGAGAGACAGAGACAGGCAGACAGATAGACAGAGACAGGCTGACTCGGACAAGGACTGCAGAGAGAGAGAGGAGAGATGAGCGAGAGAGAGAGAGAGAGAGTAGAGAATGGAGAGAGAGAGAGGAGAGTGGCGAGAGATAGGGGGGGAGAGAGAGACAGACAGGTACAGACAGACAGACACACACAGCGACCCACAGACAGACACACAGACACACACAGACACTTTCAGACAGAGGTTCGAGACAGACAAGAAACCAGACAGACAGACAAGAGGGACAGCCGACAGCTCACCCACCCCCACCAGCAAATCAAAATACCATGGTGTTGTCAATCAGTTCCCATCTACAACGACAACGGACGGACAACGGACGACAACGACGACAACGCGACGATGGACCGACGACGACAAATGGACGACGGCGAGGTCATCTATCTCACAACTCTCAGCTGGCCAGAGGAAAAATGGAGGTAGGAAGGAGAAGGAGGAGGTGGAGGAAAGGAAGAGGAGGGGCGAGGACATTTCACCCACTTCCGCATAATCACCACTCCATCGTCATTCATAATCATACTCCCACCATACACCACCACCCCGTATGCTTCATTCGCCTCTTAACGACACCAGGCATCACAGGTCCTTGGTCTGTGTCCTTCTCTCCCTGTCTGGCTGTACTGTCCAAAAAGACCCAGTTGGGTGTGGCCCCATTCCCCCTCACCCCTTTCTAGTGGGCGCTCACGGCTCTTTTCCGGCTCACCGCTTGTCTGTCCCGTCTTGTCTACTTGCTCACTGATGTGAGCACCGCTCCATTGTTTGGCCATCACCATCATCCACATCACCACGACCACTTGCCTCCCATCACGACACCATCTTCATCACCATCACCACATCATCATCATCATCATCGCCACCATCATCATCATCATCGCCCACACTGCCAGGCTGACAGCTCCACAATGCCAGCCAACGCCTCTTCCTCCCGTCTGGTGTTTTCCGCTGCATCGGTCGGTTCTCTTGCACACGCAACGGGACACCTTTCTCCCACATTCACACCACACACGCCACGCCCGCCACAGGCACACGCGCAAGCTCCGCAAGACACGCATGCAGGTACGCACGCATGCAGGTAGCACGAAACGCATGCACACCCCGCACGGCACGCACGCATGCATAAACACACACACACAACACAACACACATACACACCCACACACCACACACACACACACACACACGCACGCACATACACACACACACACACACTCACGCACACACACGCCACACACACGCACACACGCACACATGCACGCACATACACACACACACACACCCACACACACACACACTTCACACACACACACACCACCACAGCACTCCACGCGCGCGCGCACACACCACACACAACACACACACACACACACACTCACACACACACACACACACACAACTCTACACACACATGCACACGCACCACGCTCGCACGCCACGTACACACAACACACACACACACACACCACACACACACACAAGACACACACACCCACACACTTGCAACGCACACACGCTCGCTACGCACGCACGTACACACACACCACTCACACACACACACACACACACACACACACTCACACACACACAACACACACACCCACATACACATGCAAACAGCA
>JAFLJL010000295.1:0-7500 GCA_018398815.1 Conus ventricosus | reverse complement strand
GGCGGTAAGATCTATGTAGGTGAGACATCTCGCACACTTTGAGACGCGCATCTCTGAACACCTGGCTGACATCCGCCACCATGGGCCCAAACCATCGCTCTACACTTCAACCATGCCCAACACAACATCAACCATGTCAAAGTCTTGGCACTTTGGCCCAATCTAAGAGTGACAACTTGGAACGCGTTATGCAGGAATCTCATCTCATTGCCAAACTGGGCACCGTCCACCCTCATGGCATCAACGCCCCAAAAGTATATGTGCCATTCCATCTCTGCAGCTCCAGCCTGAAATATCCTCCACATACGCACACCCTACCTCTGTTTACCTCAGACATAGGTTGCAGCTATCATCCTCTTCCCTTTTCCTACACTCTCTGAGTCTCTCCATTTGCTACATCAATCGACTTACCCCCCCCCCCCCCACCCCACCCCTGCCCTAGTAATGATGTGTGTAGGGATGTTGGTGGGTATGGCAGTTTTTGGGGTGGAGGTGGGGGTAACCAATGAATAAGGCTGATATTACACATGGAACACACACACACACACACACACACACAACACACACACACACACACACACACACACACACACCCCTCACACTCACTCACACACACATACACACAATGAATAGAATGCTATCTCCTTTATCGTTGGTCGTGAAGGGGGGGGGGAGAGAGAGAGAGAGAGAGAGAGAGAGAGAGAGAGAGAGAGAGAGAGAGAGAGAGAGAGAGAGAGAGAGATTTTGTGTATAGGTGTGAATATGTTGCCCCTCCCCCTCCCCCTCCCCCAGTTAGTACGTAAACCCATCCCCTTCTTCCCCCCACCCTCATAGCATCAACACCTTAAAGTAACATGTACCAACCCACCACTTCAATCTCAGCCCACAATATCCCCCCACAACACACACACATACTACCTTATCTCCCACTATTCACCTCACACATAACTTATAGCTTCTTATTATGCATTTATTATCATTATTTTTATTTATTATTTATTTTTTTTATTATTTTTTTAAGTATTTAATATTATTTTTTTTTTTTTAATGTTTCCTTTATTTTTTTTTATTTGATTATTATAAAAATGTATTTTCTGAATATGTTTCTGTATCATGCTTTCGTTACCTTAACCTTCACTATCGTTGTTAGCAGTATCATTCAGTAATGCTATTGCTTGTATTGATACTACCACTAGCATTGACATCACAATCGCCTTCGCCTCTGGGACTGTTGCCACGGTAACCCTGCTGCTTAAGAATCCTCTAACCCACTCTCCTTTCTCCCATACCCATACTTATTGACACCAAGATTGATCCTGTCTCCCCCCCCCCCCCCCCCCAATATTTTGACCATTATTAGTATTCCTATCAGTAATATTATTATCATCATTACGACTTTGACTCACTCACTATTTCCCTTCCAACAGCCTCGTTCTCATTCAAACGCCTTCTTCCTTGCGCTGAACCCAAGCGATCTGAAGCGATCAAAGCTAAGTGAATTTTCGTTGTTTTTATTCGTTTATATACCACCTGACGAAGACCTAAGAGGTCGAAACGCGTTGTGTTTTTGTCTTGTGACTCGTTTTTCCCCGTTCTCTGGGCGGTTCGCTAACATTTATTTAAGATTTGTTTAGATTTCCGCCTGCAGTCGTCTGGCTTTGCAACTAAAAGCATTATTCAAACAGTATATATATATATATATATATTATGATTTTCTTTTGCTTCTTAGATGGCACCTTTGGTTGGTTTTTTGAAAACTCAACAAACATACTACGGTATTGCACACCAACCTTTTCTGGGATTGCATTCTTCTTAAACTGAAAAGGCAGAGGAGTCAAATTACCACTTTCCGCGGTCACTGAGGAGAAACCACCAAGTTTCGAAATATCGGTATATGACCAGGAGTTATATGTTAGTGAGTTTCCCTCCCTATTGGAGGATGTCTCCCTCTTGGAGAATATAAGCTTGCTGAAGGCTCATTTTGAGAAGCATTTATTTTATTTTTCCCCATTCACCCACTCATGCACATACTGTTAGTTAGGCAGAATCATCTACCACTGCAGATATGAATGCGTATCTTCCCCCTATTTCTTCAATCTAAGACATAAGAGCAAGCTTTGTTTATAATTCAATATTTCTTGCAGTCATTGCAACACCAAGCTGCTCTGTAAGTTGCTGGAACGGTGCGGTACTTATCCTTGGAATTTATAGTTTGTTGTATTTTAGTCCCTTGCGGATTCATTCCAAGAACTAGCCCTCAGCGCTTGTGTCTTAGAGGATATCGTTTTATATTTTCTATTTTTCACAAGAAAATGTAGTTTGTTTTGCTCTTTATGATTTTCTTTTGCTTCTTAGATGGCACCTTTGGTTGGTTTTTTGAAAACTCAACAAACATACTACGGTATTGCACACCAACCTTTTCTGGGATTGCATTCTTCTTAAAACTGAAAAGGCAGAGGAGTCAAATTACCACTTTCCGCGGTCACTGAGGAGAAACCACCAAGTTTCGAAATATCGGTATATGACCAGGAGTTATATGTTAGTGAGTTTCCCTCCCTATTGGAGGATGTCTCCCTCTTGGAGAATATAAGCTTGCTGAAGGCTCATTTTGAGAAGCATTTATTTTATTTTTCCCCATTCACCCACTCATGCACATACTGTTAGTTAGGCAGAATCATCTACCACTGCAGATATGAATGCGTATCTTCCCCCTATTTCTTCAATCTAAGACATAAGAGCAAGCTTTGTTTATAATTCAATATATATATATATATATATAGAGAGAGAGAGAGAGAGATGTTCGGATGCTTTCTTCATGATTAGGCCTTGGCCCCTAATAAAAGGGTGTGTGAATATTATCCAAAAGGCAAAAAAAGCAGAACATTAAACAAATCAAGACACGTAACAATGATAAAATAGGTCATAGAGAGTACTATTAATGTGTGATTCATCTCACGAGACAGCTATTTTCTCTAAGCTTAAGTACAATATATCAAAACAATGAAAACTTTGGAACGTCTTCAGCAGACGATGTAGACATCAACAAGACCAATACAAATAAGGAAGGTTGCTTATGATATTTATAGTTGCAAAGGGAGGCGAGTGCAGGTGGAAATCTAAACAAATTTGAAATGTTAGTGATCATGCACCGCAAAAAAAACATAGACAAATGATTAACAAGACAAAACACGACGCATTCAGCGCCTGCCTTGCAACGAATTAGATGAAGATTGTCCTGAGTGTTTTGTATCTTGCCTGAAGATGTCCTTTGAGGTCAAAACGCGTCGTGTTTTGTCTTGTGATTCGTTTGTCTACGTTTTTTTGTCGGTGCATTGTCACTAACATTTCAAATTTGTTATAATATTTATGCGTGATAAATCTATCCCAAATGTTCCTAAGAGCAGGGCAACAGAGGATAAAATGTAACTCATTCTCTTGAGATTTTTTACACAATGCGCAAAGTAAATCAATGTTGTTAGCAGTTTTGTATATATAATGATGGACAGGAATTTCTGAAATTCCTAGTATCTATCCATATCAAGGGTTAAATAAGGATTACAATAATTCCCATAAAATTCAAATCTTTCTGTATTCTGGATTCGGTCAGACCATTTTTGCCATCAACAATCAATCAATCGTTGACGAAATAGATATGAATCCATGCACATTTGCAACAGCTTGATTAAGCCAAACCCATGTTTTACAAACAAAGACGAACTTTAGTTACCCAGTTAATCTTTCCTCTAACATCTAGGTCATATAGTATATTGTAGGCTTTGCGGGGTATACTACAGGGTCGAACTTTAATTAAGGACCACTTATACACAGTCTCACAAAACATAGAAAGAAAAACGACAAACGACAGAAACTTTATAAATGTTTAATTTCATTATCAGTGAACAACATTTTGTCACTTTCATCGAAAAAATCATTCTTTCTGATTAGACAGGGGAGCCTGAATGAGACTACCCCCCAAAATGACATTCACAAAAAGAGTGTTTCTTTACAGTTTGATCAAAACCGAGTGTGCCCCCCTCGTGCTGCCACACAATCCACACAGCGCTGCCTCATGGTGTTTACTGTTCTTGTAATGAGTGCCTGGGGGAGGTTTGCCCACTCCTGCTGCAGGTAGTGCAGCAGCTCCTGTCGATTTGCCGGAACAGAGTGATTTTCTTGAACTCTCCTCCCAAGCTCGCCCCAGATGTTCTCAATAGGGTTCATGTCCGGGCTGTTTGCCGGCCATGGCATCCTGGTGATGCCAGCTTGCACCACAAAAGTGTTCACGGCTCGACAACGATGTGGGTGGCATTATCGTCCATGAACACAGCCTGAGCTCCAATCTGCTGGAGTGCTGGACAACCAAAGGCCGTAAAATCTCCTGCAGGTAGCGTTGGCCGTTCAGGTTGCCATCCACATGGTACAGGGGAGTCTTGTGGTGACTGCTGATGCCCCCCCCCCCCCCCATACCATGACGGAGCCACCACCAAAAGCGACGACCTCCTGGATGACGTCATCTGCCAGCTGCTCCCTGGGACGCCGCCACACCCGAATGCGTCCATCTCGTGGCTTCAACTGGAACTTGGACTCATCGGTGAAAAGCACCATCCGCCACTGAGCCCGAGTCCATGTTCGATGAACTGTGCACCAGGCCAGGCGACGTGCCCGGTGGGCCGCAGTCAGTTTTGGTTTCCGGACTGGGCGCCTTGCTCGAAGGTTGGCAGCATTGAGGCGCCGCCGTATGGTCATCTCACACACTGCTGTGTTAGTGGCAGCTTGGAGCCGACGCCTGGTGGTGGTCCTGGTCCGAAGAGCATGTCTGCGGATGAACCTGTCATCTCTTGCAGTGGTCTTCTTTGGCTGGCCTGGACGGGGTCTCTCTTGACAGTTCCAGTGGCTTGAAAACGTTCTCTCAGCCGAATGATGACGGAGTGGGACACTTGTAGTCTTCTGGCCACTTCTCGAACACCAACTCGATCCTGCAGCCATGCAATCGCCCGGGTCCGGTCAAAATCAGACAGCTTGCGTCTTGGAGGCATTTTTGTGTTATGAAGAATTATGCACGTTGGGCTGCTTTTAGGGGCATTCCAGTCAGTAAAATGCTCTGCAATGCATTGGGTTTTGCACGTGCATTTGGAATTTCAGTGCAAAACCGTTTGAAGCAGTGTTCACTCTTGCTTAAAAACAAGCAATTTTGACAACAATCTGCAACTTTCAAACCCCCCCCCCCCCCCCCCCCTCTGCATGCCGCACGTGACAATAAGACAGCTTTCGCAAGCTTTGCGGAATACTCTGTTAACCCCTTAAAACCTTTCCCAGTCGAATTCTTCGAAAAAATGCATTGCTTGTATTTTTGGTCAATTTAAAAAGAAAGGACCTTTTTTCGGGGTGGTCCTTAATTAAAGTTCGACCCTGTATCATCTTCCATATGCAACGATTTACGCCAATAATTGATACATCTTACTGCTGAAAAAGGTCTATGGGGAATCTATTGGTCTAACCATATACGAGATCATTAGGCATTCGCCTGTCCACATCAAGAAACGTCTTTAAAGCAAACAGATGTACTGATTTACAGTGGATAGCAGCATTGTCGAGACCTCACATTTCAGAACCATATTGTACGATAGGTTGAGTTGACTATCGAATAACATAAAAAATAAACTAAAAGAACAGTTCCTGAGTGCGTAAAGCTTTTTCATGAGGCAAAGCAAAGCATTTCTAGCCCTGCATGTGAGGTTTTTACATGTACTTGCGAAACTCAAATGAGCGGAGAAAATTATTCCCAAATATTTATAAACATTAACCGCAGCCATTACGTCACTGCCATAGAACCACCGCTTTCTTGCACGTAAGTGGCCTCCCTTGCGAAACACTATAATATGCTCTTAACTAAATTAACTTTCAGTTTGACAGATGCGGAAACCCGTGATAAGCTCTTTAGCTATGTTTGTAAGCCCACTATAGTCTCTGACATCAAAATCACAACATCTGCCATCAAAAGAATGAAGACTTCAAAAGCATCAAGTGATAGTAAAGCACCATGTCTTCTGTTATTAATTATATAATTATCTAGCTCGTTAATAAAGAGTGCAAATAAAACTGGACAGCATGCATCACCCTGCTTAACTCCACTTGTGCAATTAATGTAGTCTGTCAAACTAGCACCACAGCGAACTCTAACCCTTACAACGTTGTACATGCTCCTATACACCTGTACAGTTTCCCTTTAATACCGTTTTAAAAAAAATCAAAATTGGCTACATAGTATTTCTGTTATAGAGTCAAATGCATTTTCAAAGTCTATGAAGGCGACATAAAATTTTCTGTTGTATGAGGATTGTTTTGTACAAGCGCTAACAGAGTGAACATGTAGTCGACAGATGAACAGCCTTTTTTTTTTTTAAACCGGCTTGATTATCACTATATTGTGTCGTTCTCCTCTGCCCATTCTTGTAATCTATTGTTTATGATTGTCACAAACAGTTTACTCCATACGCTGCTAAGAGAAATTCCTTTATGATTGTTAGTGTTGCGACGTCACCCTTCTTATAAAGAGGCACAATTATTGATTACATCCAACCAGCAGAGAGAGAAGAAGAAGAAGAAGAAGAAAAGAAGAAGAAGAAGAAGAAGAGAGAGAGAGAGAGAGAGAGAGAGAGAGAGAGAGAGAGAGAGAGAGAGAGAGAGAGAGAGAGAGAGAGATCTGACGTCATTTGGCTTTGGATTTATGTCGCACTGTGGGCAAAAACAGTATGCCCTACGGAACTTTGCTGCAAACTTACTGACACGTTGTTTGTTGTTGTTGTTGTTGTTGTTAATTGATCGAACTGAACGTTGTTTCACAAAAGGAGGAATAAAAATGGGGGGGGGGGGGGGGGGGGGGGGGGGGGAATCAGTTAAAAAAGGACAGCTGCGCGTCGTTTTGATAGGCCTACATTCTCGAGGAACAGACGATAGTACTAAGAGAGAGAGAGAGAGAGAGAGAGAGAGAGAGAGAGAGAGAGAAGAGAGAGAGAGAGAGAGAGAGAGAGAGAGAGAGAGAGAGATGATGATGATGATGATGATAATCTTTATTTCCAAGGGTAACAGATAAGCAAACACATGCTTTTTTTTCATCCGGCCCTTGCCCCGTTAAGGGACTAAGCATGACTAGCGACGAAGACTTACAAAACTTTTAACAAACACACATATCTTCACAACATTAAAAGTTTATGCATTAACAGTTAAGGCGTAGATGACTTTAAAAGGAAAAGAAACGATTTAAACAACAAACAAGAATAAAGAATTGATTACAAAGAAGAAAGGAATTAGCACCACACAGATATATGGAATAAGCGATCCTCCTATCTAAGGGGAGATAGAGAGAGAGAGAGAAGAGAGAGAGAGGAGAGAGAGAGAGAGAGAGAGAGAGAGAGAGAGAGAGAGTTACATTCTTTTGTAAAGATTAACAAAACAAAACTGCTAAATATAAATAAGACAAATTTTTAAGCTAATAATATA
>JAFLJL010000294.1:30000-100148 GCA_018398815.1 Conus ventricosus | reverse complement strand
ACCAAAAACTACCACGCACCGCGCATGTGACCCACAACACACAAGCAAACAGACAGAGGCACCCTCCCCCCCCCCGCCCACACACACACACACACACACATACACACACACACACGCACGCACGCATGCACTTACACACACACACACACACACACATACACACAGACACACACACACACACACACACACACACACACACATACACAGAGAGGGGGGGGAGAGAGAGAGAGAGAGAGAGAGAGAGAGAGAGAGAGGAGAGAGAGGGAGAGAGAGAGAGAGAAGAGAGAGAGAGGAGAGGAGAGAGAGAGAGGAGAGAGATGAAGCGTATGAAGAGAGGGTGCGGGATGCTTTATCATAAACGTATGCATATATACATATGCGTGGACTCACCTGTGCATGCGCTTGAACGCCCCCCCCCCCCCCCCCAACACACATACACACACACACACACACACACACACACACACACACACACACACACACACACACACACACGCGCCGCGCGCGCGCGCGCGCGCGCGCAATGCAGACAACACATCGCACGCACGACCGCACGCACACACATAAACACAACGCGTGCGCGAGTGCATGTGCACGCATGTGTATAAACGCGCACGTGTGCGCGCACGCATATTTACTCACGCGCGAGCACACACACACACACACACACACACACACACACACACACACACACACACAACCACACACACACACTCACACACAAACACACACACACCACACACACACACACACACACACACACACACACACACACCACACACACACACACACACTCACACGTGTACGCGCAATAAGACTATTGATGACTTGGTGAAGTTTTGAAATCATAACAGCATGATTCTCTCTCTCTCTCTCTCTCTCTTCTCTCTCTCTCTCTCTCTCCCCTCTCTCTCTCTCTCTCTCTCTCTCTCTCTTCTCTCTCTCTCAGAGCTTTTCTTATATTACAAAATAAATTTTACGAATTTCTCTCTCTGTGGCTAGTTCCAAATGAGAGAGAATTGGTCTGATAGTTGCAGCAAACGTAGGAGATTCACAAGTATGAGAGTCTGAAAGCGCTGTAGGTACGCTTAATCTGCTCAGTGAAAAGTCATTGAAAACCCGTGATTGATCAGAACGCGAACATTTCCTGGAAGAAAAGATGCCTTTCGTTTGCCTAGTGAATCATTTCATATAAGGAAACGTTCTTCTTGGAGAAGTGACAGTCTCTTTGTGGCCTGAACACTACCCCAGCTGTCAACCTCTCCTTTGCAAAGATCGGCCTTTAAATTGAGAGGTGCGTCTTGCACCAGATCTGATATATAAACGTCATTTTGACGCCTTGTAGGTTTGGTCAGGCAGCTGAATTCTGAAAACATTGAAGTAGCTGGAGTAAGGCTAAAAGTAACCTGGGAGTAGGGTATGATATTCTAATCTAAACAGGATGCAGAAAGACACCCAAAGTTTTGGAAGTTTGGACCGCAGGGAAAGGTTTGATAGATCACATGCGAATGGAGTTACAGAAAAAGGATGGCATGTAGATTTTCCAACATGAAATCAGATTCGAGACACAGGCCAGATTAAAATACGCTTTGAATGATGTAACAGTGGGCCAAAGGACAATCAATTGATGAAAATTAGCAAAATGAGCTCGAGAGTGTCATATGAGCGGACAGCGCTCGATAGAAACGTCTTCATGTAAACGCTATACACCTATCACTTGTTGGCTGCCTGGTCATTCATGGCACAATGACCTACTTAGCTGAAACAAAGAACGGTGTTTCGGCCATTCAAAATTAAATAGCCGCAACCGTTTTGAGAAGACCTCTCTTTTTCCTCAACCCAGTCGATGTCCGTATGCATATTGATCATACAAATTAACTTTATCAGTTAATAACACCAGTAATTTACGACATTTAACCCCGGGGTTTGATCTAAACACTTTACTGGATTAATCATCGATTGCGACACGGTTACGCCTAAGTCACAAACCTTTATTTAAAGTTCTGATCTGATCTTGATATAGTCGACTTGTAAAACATTCGCTTCAGTAGTCTGACGAACAACTCAGGGTTCATTAACGCCATCAAAACCGTTTCAGCAACTTGCACGTAAGTTTGCTGGCGGCCAGTTTGATCGACTGGATTTGTTAGCTGGGGTATGCTTGAGTAGAATCATAATCACTCAAGTAAATATTCTAGATCCGGAAACCATGTATGTTGCTCATTGGTAAATTAATCCCGAAACCAGCTACTCTACGATTTCATCAGGTTCGTTCAGTTTTGAGAAACTCTGTTCTTATGTATAAAAAAAAAGAATAAAAAAAAACTGAAAAGGAATCTCTTTTAGCCGCCCCTCAGTAAGTACTTCGAACCTAACTTGCAGGATGACTTTTGATCCTTAAGCTCAGTTTAGAATGATTGAAAAGCAAGCTATGAGATCTTCGAATTGTGACATTCTGCTGTTCGGTCCGTGGAGGAATTGGGTAGAACATAGATTTTAATGATGTTAACTTTCAAAATGGAGTGACTGAAGGCGGCGAACGAAGCAAGATTAGGAATAGAGTTTTAGAACTTACCGCCTATGACATTGACAAACAAAGCACAAGACAAGACACGATGCATTTCAACCACTTGGGTCTTCATCAGGCGAAAAAATAAATCACATTTAACATGTGGGACAGTACAAACTACGAAAAACGAAAAAGAATGAAAAATGACTCATCTGGTATTGTCCATGAAGGCGGAAATGACATGAGGCCAGGGGATTATGGGAGAGGAAACAGAGGGGGGGGGGGGGTTGCGTCAGGGAGGTGTGTGTGTGTGATATGATAGGGTTGTGTGTCTAGTTTATTGGGATGGTGTGATATCTTTGTGATGGTTGTGGTAATGGTGGATAGATAATAATGAAAAAAAAAAAAAAAAAAAAAAAAAAGGTGTGTGTGTGTGTGGGGGGGGGGGGGGGGGGGATTTAAGGGGAAGGATCAAAACAAAATTAAGATTAGATAGATGTACATAACCACAAACCCGCCTTCCATACCAAACCCATGATCACATTCAAACGTGACAAAAACCTCAAAGACCTCCTCGTGCGATCCAGTTTGAACAGAACCACAGCTACACCACCAGGTACTCACCCCTGCTCCAAACCCAACTGCAAAATCTGCCCCCTCACCAAACCAGACACCATCTTACAGGGCCCCAAAAAACTCCTTCACAGTCAAACGCACATTCTCATGTCAGAGCCGCAACATTATATATGCCATCCACTGCCAGCTGTGTGGCAAGATCTACATAGGGGAAACGTCACGCACACTTGAAACACGCATCGCTGAACACCTGGCTGATATCCGCCACCACCGACCCAAACCCGTCGCCCTACACTTCAACACACACCAACACAACATCGACCATGTCAAAGTTATGGCACTCTGGCAGTCACAGAGTGACAGCTTTGAACGCACAACTCAAGAATCCCATCTCATTTCCAAACTGGGCACACTACACCCCCAAGGCATCAATATCCAACAATAACCAAACACACATACCCACCTCTTCCACATCAGATGGCAATATCCCCTACCAACACACACACATACACACACACATACACACACACTTACATACACCACCACCACATCCCCTTCACTCACTTCATACAGTAGTTACAGCAACCCTCCATCTATCTAATCTTAATTTTGTTTTGATCCTTCCCCTTAAATCCCCCCTCACACACACACACACACACACCTTTCTTTTTTCTTTTTTTTTCATTATTATCTATCCACCATTACCACAACCATCACAAAGATATCACACCATCCCAATAAACTAGACACACAACCCTATCATATCAACACACACACACCTCCCCTGACGCAACCCCCCCCCCCCCCTCTGTTTCCTCTCCCATAATCCCCCTGGCCTCATGTCATTTCCGCCTTCATGGACAATACCAGATGAGTCATTTTTCATTCTTTTTCGTTTTTCGTAGTTTGTACTGTCCCACATGTTAAATGTGATTTATTTTTTCGCCTGATGAAGACCCAAGTGGTTGAAATGCATCGTGTCTTGTCTTGTGCTTTGTTTGTCAATGTCATTGGCGGTAAGTTCTAAAACTCTATTCCTAATCTTGCTTCGTTCGCCGCCTTCAGTCACTCCATTTGAAATGTTACTGAGCTTCATAATGACTGATACCGTTTGTCGTGTTGTACTCACGTCCTCGTCTTCCACACTCTAATTCACGTCACGTCCCCTGTTCTAGATATCTTTGTGCACGCCGACACCCTTTGTTGTGTTGCATTTCACGTCCTGTTTTCAACCCTTTTTTTCTTCTTCTTCTTCTTCCTAAAATACTGGTTCACTCAAAAACGAGCAGGTCACCAGCGGCGCATATCAAAAAATAAAATAAAATAACATAAAACAGTGCGACTCTGACTGTTGGCCCCTGGAGCAAATTTGGCAACAAGGGGTTGCACTCGATTTAAAAGCAATTGGCCAAATTCAGGCCCAGGTGATAATAAAATATCTGGGGAAATAAAAATAGAAAATCATCAATATGCAGATCTCAAAACTGTCGAATCAATTTGTCCCTTGAATGAGATTGCACTTGTGGCGATCTTGATGGCACCCGGCAGTGAGTTCCACAGCCGTACAGAACTGGATAAAAAGAATGTAAGTGGTTGTCAATATTTGATGCAGGTATGGTATAACATTGACCGCCACTCCTGGTGCTACTTTTATTCAATACTAGTTGTTCCATTGGAATATCAATTACTTTAGCTCTGCCTTTGAAAAAGGTGTTAAGTTTAATAAAAGCTCTTCTCTCTTCTAAGGGTTTCCATTCTAATTTCCTCATGTTCTTCCTAGTATTCCCCTTTTCTCTGATGTGGTTCCCTGTTACGAACCGTGCTGCTCTCTTCTGAATCTTTTCGAGGTTATCAATGTCCTTTAGATGGTAAGGATCCCAAACTGAGCAACCATATTCCAGTACTGGTCTAACCAGTGTTTTGTAGCAGTCGTCTTAACCTTTTGGGGGCAGTCATTGATGTTCCTGTATAAGAAAGCTAAGATGTTATTTGCTTTCTTACATACTAAATTGTAATGTTCTTTCCATTTGAGACGACTATCTATAATCACGCCTAAATATTTTGCAGCATTAGTTTCTTTAAGAATAGTATTATGGATAGAATAATCTGATCTAATTGGTGAGCGCTTGTTACATATACGCAACACTTGGCACTTTTGGGGATGAAATTCCATTTTCCAAGTTCTTTCCCACTCTTGTAAAGCGTTTAGATCTTCTTGTAGAATGCGAGTATCATTCTTGCTTCTGAATTGTTCTATATACTAAACTGTCATCTGCAAAAAGCCTTATAGTAGTTCCAGGAGAGAGATTTCTACTTATGTCATTTATAATAAATTAAGAAAAACAAGGGCCCCAGAACAGTTCCCTGTGGTACACCTGACAAGACTGGTTTACAATGGGATGACGACCCTTCCACAACAACTTTCTGCGTTCTCCCAACGAGAATGATCTAGCCCATTTTAGCAAAGAACCGTCAATGCCAATGTGTTCTAATTTAAGCAGCAGGCCCTCATGGTCAACCTTATCAAAGGCTTTAGAAAAGTCTAATAAAATTGCATCTATTTGCTGTCTGTTATTTAAACAGTTACTAAAAATCATTGAGAGTTGTTATAAGTTGAGTCTCACAACTCCTTCGCTGTCTAAAACCATGCTGGGAATTATTTAAGAAGTCATATTTGTCAAGATGGTCCATTATGCTACTATATATTATGTGTTCAAGTAGTTTAGCTGATATGGATGTAAGAGATACAGGTCTATAGTTCTCTGCTTTTGTTTTGTCACCCTTTTTGAATAAGGGAACAATGCTCGCATCTCGCCACTCATCAGGTATTACTCCCTGGTCCAGTGAAGCTGGTAAAGTAATTGGTATACCTCACTCAATTCATTGGCACATAATTTTAAGAGCTTGCCAGGAATGCCATCGGGACCAGTAGCTTTGTTTTCATTGATATTGGTCAGTAACTTTAAATACTCCTGCTTGTTTACTTTGATGTTTTGCATTTCAGGGAGTTTATCATCATCCTTTAGTCTAACGTTAATTAAAGGTTTGGGATTTGAGAAAACTGAACAAAACTGCTTGTTTAGTAAGTTTGCTTTCCCTTCAGGGTCCTGTATTAGGTTATTCTGGTTGTTTCTCAGGTCTGGAATCCCAATGTTGTTCTGTCTCTTACTCCTTATGTAAGACCAAATTCTTGTTTTGATGATCACCTTCCGAAATCATCGAATTAACATAATTGGAGTGAGCAAGGTCTACATTCTCTCTGACACCGTCTCTTAATATGTTTATACCTAACCAGTAATTTTTCTGAATTAGGATGTAGTTTCAATTTCTTAAAGAAACGATGTTTCCTTCTCAACAAACGTTTAGTTTTTGTAGTAATCCATGGCTGGTGGTTCTTGCTTGAAGTTATTTTAGTAGGTATGTTGTCATCCATAATAAATTCCAAGTTAGATTTTATACACTTCCAAAGGTCACTGACAATATCTTTAACACTATGGGACCTCAAAAAAAGACGGCTGAAATCACGAGTATCCCTGCGCAATTTTGGTAAATCTGCTTGGTTCCAGAGTCTGATGGTACGTTTAGGGGTTTTCTTCGAAAGGGTTGAAAGTTGCTCCTCTAAGAGAACTATATCATGATCACCCAGGCCTGCAATTAATTCCTGATTGCCTAAGGCGCCTGGACAATTGGTAAAAAATAAATCCAGGAATGCCTTACCACGAGTTGGTGATTCAACTGACTGTACTAATCCAAGGTCTTTGGTGGCATCAAAAAACTGAGTATTAATATTTTTACTGTATTGATTACCAAGTATGGCATCTTCACTCCAATCAATATCTGGTAAGTTAAAGTCTCCACCAATCCATAATATTGCCTTCCTATTGGCCAAAACAATATAGAAATGTCTCTGCAGATAGACGAACATACATTTTCATATGAGTCTGGAGGTCTGTAAACTGATCCAACAATGACAGGTCTCTTATTCTTAAAATTAATCCTACAAAATAAAACTTTCACTATTTTTGCCTTGATATAAAAACTCACTGGCTAAGTTCTTCCTAATGGCAATCAAGACTCCCCCACCTCTTTTTCCAAGTCTGTCCTTTCTATAAATATCAAAGTCCTCCATTAGAAGTTCGCTGCTGGATGTTCCAGTTTTCTAGCCAAGTTTCTGTTCCAATTACAACATCAATGTTTTTTTTCGGTGACTAAATTACTGAGTTCTTCCTTTTTCTTTATAAGAGATTGAAAATTTACAACTATGCATTTAAGTTTATCTTTTTCTCTTAATAATTTGGGGTTCCGTTGCACTTTAATGATTTGGGATTTTATCAGTTTTAGAATCAGGGTGTGGATGCAAACTTAGGACAAAATTTCAAGTTTTCTTTTGGGGATCGGTCTGGTGAGATAGGGTCAAAAACGGTTGCTTTCTGAGCTGCAGTCTTCAATAGAATCTTCAAAAAGTCTCGAGCTAAAGTTTGGAAGCCCGCAGGTAAAACAAGTCCAAGATATATCACTATTGCATAATGCTTCATAAACTGCTGAATTCATTAACATACATTTAGTGTGATACCATGAATTGCAGACGTCACAGGCAACTGCTTTATGTTTTCCATGTGACTCTTAAATTGCAAACTCCGCATGGATATTTTACTTTGGTGGACGGACCAGGATTGAGTTCAATGTCCTCCCGATAGGATAAGGCTTAAAAGCCATGATTTAACTCCTCTATGTCTAACTCTTTTAATCAAACAATTCCTTATCACTGTACTATTTCTGATGTTAATTGTGTGTGTACCTGTCAACCCCGATACCCTTTGTTGTGTTTGTATTTTACGTCACGTCTTCGACCCCTACCATGTACTTGTGAACGCTGACTACCACTTCTCACTCCCACTGCCCTCCATTTGATTCTATTTTTTTGTTTTGATTCCGACTGTCCCACCTTCCATTCTCCGTCACCTCCACTTCCAACTACACACTTTCAATCGTCATTCTGCATTCTTGATTCCCCACTCGTCTCTGTTCCACTACCTGCCCAACAACAACTAACACCACAACACAATGCCAACTGCCCAAATTTTTCTCCCGTACCCATGCCAGCTTCTGCAGGTCCATTCAGTTTCTACCACCCACCATCCAACCATTCGCACTAGGCTATGCCAAAACACAGTTTTCAGAAAACCAAATCAGCATCCCATTTCAACTTTCTTAAACAATGTCTTAAACTACACATCACACCTCGTGGCTTCTCACTTTCCCACACCCCTTCCAACCTCCACAACACCACTCTCATCACTACCACCGAAAAGATTCTCTTCCGGGCCAGTCGTAAACTCATGTTGGCACATATCAAAACACTCAGTTTCACCATGAAATCTCTCTCCAACCTTCTCCAACATTTCAAACAACAAACAACAATCATCATGCCCACAGCCCCTGCCTCCAAACTCAGACAACTCATCCATACACACAACCAACTCATTTACAACCACTGCAACCAGACCAAACAAAACAAACTATCACAATTACAAAACAGACAAACAACTACTACGCCCGGGCCATTCTGCTTCCACAACCCACAACCCTGACCCCACTACCACATCTGATCACCACCACCCTCTTGTCTACTGCATCCCTGACAACCTCCCCCTCTCTGACGATGAAAGATCAGTCTTTAACAAAAGGACTTAAATTCATCCCTACTCAACCCACCACCAACAATCACCAGAACCACATTGACGTGGAAAGGTTTTTTAGGAAACTTCGTTGGATGGCAGCACTTGAAAACATACCCAGGCCCCCACCACCCCAAAACTCTGACACCTCACTCAACTATTTCAAACCCCAATGCTCCCGCCAACCACCCTCAAACAAATCCAGTGAAGTTGAAACTCTACATAAAAACATGCAAAATAGACATCAGCCGGATCAAATCCAAACCTGTCCGACACTGCAACCTTTCACAAAACCAACAAAAAGCCCTCAAATCACTACGAGAACGACAGGACATTGTCATCAAACCAGCAGACAAGGTGGTGCAGTGGTAGTTTGGGACAAACAACTATACATAGCAGAAGCACAAAAACAACTGTCCAACACAAATTTCTACACCCCACTCACAACATCACCCCTCCCTCAACACCAGAAACTCATTGCTAACTCAATCAAAGAAGAAATCAGACTCAACAATCTACCACTACAGCCAAACTCCTCATCATGACAGACACCAAACAGCCCACCTTCTACCTACTCCCCAAAATACACAAAATGAACACACCTGGCAGACCCATTGTTTCAGCCTGCAGCTGCCCCACTGAACACATTTCGCAAATACCTAGACTCCCTCCTTCAACCCATAGTACAAAGCCTCCCCACATACCTCAAAGACACAACCCACACACTCAACATGATTAACTCGCACAACACAGACCCCCCCTTTTCAACCCAGCCTCCTCTTCACACTTGACGTGGTGTCACTACTACACTTCCATCCCCACACTGATGGACTAAGGGCCCTCACATTTTCCTTGACAAACGGCCCCCCAACCAACAACACCCTCCCACCACCACTCTGGTCAGACTCGCTGAATTAGTCCTCACCATGAACACATTTCAATTCAACAAGCACACATTCTCACAAATTAGTGGTGTTGCCATGGGTAACCAAAATGGGACCAGCCTATGCTTGCCTCTTCATGGGACACTTGGAACACCGCCTACTCAACACATACACAGGCCCCACACCTGAACTGTACAAAAGGTATATCGATGATGGACTGGGAGCCACATCTATGCCAAAACAAGACCTCCTCAACTTCCTCAACTTTGCCCAGACCTTCCATCCATCTATCCGACTTACCTACACATTTCGCAGTCGGTCAACTTCCTAGACATCACCATCTCCCTAGAAGAAGGCCTACTCAAAACCTCCATTTTCTACAAACCCACCGACGCACATGCATACCTAGACTACTCATCCTCCCACAACCCACACACTAAAGACAGCATCCCATACTCACAATTTCTCCGTCTTCGCAGACTCTGCTCCAGCGAGGAAGACTTCACTATACAAGCAGCCAAAATGTCACAATTCTTCACCAACCGCGGATACCCCAGTTCCATCATCAATGCAGCACTCCGCCGCACCATAGCTGTATCCAGAACATCTGCTCTGGACACCCAGCATCCAACCAAGACAGACAGACCCACAGCCTACCTCCTCTACCACCACCGCACACCCTCCCCATCTGTAGATCCTCAAATCCAATTGGCACATTGTACATAACCACAAACCCGCCTTCCATACCAAACCCATGATCACATTCAACGTGACAAAAACCTCAAAGACCTCCTCGTGCGATCCAGTTTGAACAGAACCACAGCTACACCACCAGGTACTCACCCCTGCTCCAAACCCAACTGCAAAATCTGCCCCCTCACCAAACCAGACACCATCTTACAGGGCCCCAAAAACTCCTTCACAGTTAAACGCACATTCTCATGTCAGAGCCGCAACATTATATATGCCATCCACTGCCAGCTGTGTGGCAAGATCTACATAGGGGAAACGTCACGCACACTTGAAACACGCATCGCTGAACACCTGGCTGATATCCGCCACCACCGACCCAAACCCGTCGCCCTACACTTCAACCACACCCAACACAACATCGACCATGTCAAAGTTATGGCACTCTGGCAGTCACAGAGTGACAGCTTTGAACGCACAACTCAAGAATCCCATCTCATTTCCAAACTGGGCACACTACACCCCCAAGGCATCAATATCCAACAATAACCAAACACACATACCCACCTCTTCCACATCAGTTGGCAATATCCCCTACCAACACACACACATACACACACACATACACACACACTTACATACACCACCACCACATCCCCTTCACTCACTTCATACAGTAGTTACAGCAACCCTCCATCTATCTAATCTTAATTTGTTTTGATCCTTCCCCTTAAATCCCCCCCCCCCCACACACACACACACACACACCTTTCTTTTTTTTTTTTTTTCATTATTATCTATCCACCATTACCACAACCATCACAAAGATATCACACCATCCCAATAAACTAGACACACAACCCTATCATATCACACACACACACCTCCCTGACGCAACCCCCCACCCCCACCCCTCTGTTTCCTCTCCCATAATCCCCTGGCCTCATGTCATTTCCGCCTTCATGGACAATACCAGATGAGTCATTTTTCATTCTTTTTTCGTTTTTCGTAGTTTGTACTGTCCCACATGTTAAATGTGATTTATTTTTTCGCCTGATGAAGACCCAAGTGGTTGAAAATGCATCGTGTCTTGTCTTGTGCTTTGTTTGTCAATGTCATTGGCGGTAAGTTCTAAAACTCTATTCCTAATCTTAATGATGTTGTCAATTAGCACAAATAAAATAATAATAATAATGAATAATTATATAGCGCCTATTCTCAGCTAAAGACCAAGCTCTAAGCGCTATACAATCAACACTCGTTTACACAACGGGCTGCTACCTGGGTAGTGCCAACTGAAGAGCTGCCAGCCGGCGCTTCATTCAGTCGTTTCCCGTGTCAATCCAGTCAGTATCGTTCAATACCGATCACTCATTTTCCTTACTTCCTTCATTCTTTCCATTTCTCAAGCAGGGTGCATGCTATATGTAATGTGTCATCCATACCAACGGCCAAACTGGCCTACTCTTCGAAAGTTGGTGATGGGATTTTACGTGTGTGCAAGATGTAATGAGTGCGTTCACACACGGATCCTCGGTTTATAGTCTCATTCCAAGGACTGTATGGGAAATGGAATCAAAACCAATGTTAACTCCGAGGGAAAAATCCCCCTGTACCGAAACGCCCCGGCGGAGGTTCGAACCCGCAACCCCAGGATCACCAAGATTACGAGTCCAGCGCTCTACCAACTGAGCTATTCCGGCTCCCTAGCTATTCCGGCTCCCTAAATAAGCCAACCACAGTTTCCTCGGGCGCTGATTTGCGTTTTGCCTCCGGCTACTGTCTTTGTTGTGCTGTGGCTGGCTACTGTCTTTGTTGTGCTGTAGCTGGCTACTGTCTTTGTTGTGCTGTAGCTGGCTACTGTCTTTGTTGTGTTGTGGCTGGCTACTGTCTTTGTTGTGCTGTAGCTGGCTACTGTCTTAGTTGTGCTGTGGCTGGCTACTGTCTTTGTTGTACTGTGGCTGGCTACTGTCTTTGTTGTGCTGTAGCTGGCTACTGTCTTTGTTGTGCTGTAGCTGGCTACTGTCTTTGTTGTGCTGTGGCTGGCTACTGTCTTTGTTGTGCTGTAGCTGGCTACTGTCTTTGTTGTGCTGTGGCTGGCTACTGTCTTTGTTGTGCTGTGGCTGGCTACTGTCTTTGTTGTGCTGTAGCTGGCTACTGTCTTTGTTGTGCTGTGGCTGGCTACTGTCTTTGTTGTGCTGTAGCTGGCTACTGTCTTTGTTGTGCTGTGGCTGGCTACTGTCTTTGTTGTGCTGTAGCTGGCTACTGTCTTTGTTGTGCTGTGGCTGGCTACTGTCTTTGTTGTGCTGTAGCTGGCTACTGTCTTTGTTGTGCTGTAGCTGGCTACTGTCTTTGTTGTGCTGTAGCTGGCTACTGTCTTTGTTGTGCTGTGGCTGGCTACTGTCTTTGTTGTGCTGTGGCTGGCTACTGTCTTTGTTGTGCTGTAGCTGGCTACTAATGGGTCGTAAGTAACTTGATCACCGATAAGCAGATTCACAGCTCTCAGCATCGGTACATACCCAAAATGTGTCAACATTAGTGTTCAATGCCTTCCATGCTCTTTATTGCACGTCATCGTACTGTTGAGTAATGATTGTCGTTTAACGCTCACCATGTGCTCTGTGTGTATTTGTTCTCATAGATCACGGAAGTACGGAAAACATACTAATGATGATTTTTATAGCATTGATTTCTTTTTTCCACTACCTTACATGTTTTAAATGTCGCTTTGTTTTTGTTGCGCTAATAGACGATTTTCAGACATCTATAAGGGACGTAATCCGTGTTACAGGACACGTTCTGAAAGTTACCCCACCGTTTTCATAGGACAAATGGCGCTGTGGGCACGCCCAAAGACTTTGACACATCAGTCAGCTTAACTGTTTGGTCTGGGGGCAAATGCTAAACCATGGGGTGCAACAGTGCGCCTGTACTGTAGACAGTGGACATCCCGATCTTTATCATGCGTGCGCTTCAAATCAAATAGTCTCAGCGTGTACATCTATTTGCATGGCCCATAATCTAAAGGCAAGATAACTCTGTTTGCAATGGAGAGACATGCGTAGCTTCCATTGATTTTTTTTTCCCGGAGTAGATCCATTTTGCCCAATCAGTTTAGCTGAACAGTTAAATCAGGTGTGAAACCAAGCGCCTGTAAGGCAGACGTGGTTGCAGATGGTTCCACGTTCTTTAGTATTAACATCATCTTCGATCAACTCAAATCGACATGTTTTTGGATTGATGTGACGTTTGGGTACCAACCAAATGACGCATACACTATCTGCGTAGTGATCGTGACCCTTTAAACCCGAGAAAAGGTAACTGTATCTGCAAAGTAAAGGCAGGAGTTCTCTCGCCCCCTCCCTCGCTCCCATCCCCACCCCTGTCTCTCTTCTTCTTGCAGGTGCGGGCTTACTACTTTGTATACAGTTGTTGTTGCTTAGTAAAGTAGCCTAGTAGGTGCGTTTCCTAA
Source organism: Conus ventricosus (assembly GCA_018398815.1). Classification (NCBI taxonomy): domain Eukaryota; kingdom Metazoa; phylum Mollusca; class Gastropoda; order Neogastropoda; family Conidae; genus Conus; species Conus ventricosus. The sequence continues at coordinate 86,339 of JAFLJL010000294.1, read as the reverse complement.
CTACTTGTCCTCGGCGTAAAATTAAAGACAATCAACAACCATAATGTATCAACCAGTGCCTGATCGTTCAATCCGTGTTTTGACCTAGTCTAGCAAGACAAATCAGTCTGATGAACAATTTCAGTCAGAAAGAGAAAATGCCAAAACTTGGTTGTAAAACGGTACGCCTGTAGGTCTGATGCTGCCACCACGTTGCGAACTGTTCGACTTCATTGTGTTCAGCCCAGTTAAACTGGTTGAATGGGTGGAAAACGGAGGAAGTTGTTCATAAAAAGGTAATGAGACAATTAATGGATAACCCCCCTCCCTCTCTCTCCTCTCTCTCTCTCTCCTCTCTCTCTCTCTCTCCTCTCTCTCTCTCTCTCTCTCTCTCTCTCTCTCTCCACTCCTCTCATAACACACACACACACACCACCACACACACACACACCACACAACACTACAAACCACCCACGTACACACAGAGAGGAGAGAGAGGAGAGAGAGAGAGAGAGAGAGAGAGAGAGAGAGAGAGAGAGAGAGAGAGAGAGAGAGAGAGAGAGAGGCGCACACATACGTTTGCACACGCATATACACACCCGTTGTGATCAAAATTAAGGGGAAAACACATTCGTTATCTTTCAGCTAATCCACTGCGCATGTCAACATCTTCAAGGGAAAAAAGCAGTCATGCGATGCTAGAAAGAAATCAAACGTTTAGCACATATGTGACTGAAGCATTCGACAGAAATAATAGATTAACATTCGTGTGAAAAAGAAACCTGCACTTGTCTCCCATTGCAGAAGAGAAAGCAACAGATTATGTGGAACATTTTCGTCATAGCACCTCACTGAAGTATGGTCTCATCACAGCTTGGAGGTGGAGCTTAAGAACAACAAACAACAAGCAAACAAAAACCGTTCAAACAAACATACCCCTAATCCTGCAGATAGATTAAGTGAAGTCAAGCGCCACAGATGAAGCAAGTTACAGACTACGAACACAAACTAACCACATAATAGAAGGGTGGGTGGGGGCCGGAAAAGCTCAGTGGCAGAGCGCCACACTCGTAATCTTGGGGTTGCGGGTTCGAATCTCCACCGGGCCGTTTTGGAACAGGGGGATTTTTCCCCTCGGAGTTAACATTGGTTCTAACTCGATTTCGCATACAGTCCTTCGAATGAGACTATAAACTGAGGTTCCGTGTGTGAACGCACGCATAACATCTTGCACACACATAAAATCCCATCACCAACTTTCGGAAGAGAAGGCCAGTTTGGCCGTTGGTATGGACGACACGTTACACATAGCATGCACCATCCCCGGAGATGGAGTATGGCTGCCTTAATGGCGGGATAAAAAAAAAAAAACGGTCATGCACACAAAAACTCCACTCCCTTTGTTGGGTAGATGGGATTAATCCTTGCCTGTCTATACAAGGAGTGTCCGCAGGGGGTTTAGCCTGCATACGCAAAAACAAAATAAAATAAAATAAATAAAAAAAGGGGGGGGACTTTGCTGGGAATTCTCATTCACAGCCGCCTTGTTGAAACTACAATGATGAATGAACTACAGTGCAGAAGGCGGATTTCTTCTGGCCAGTTCTCATTCACAGTTGTTGGCTGACGAGGACTACCATTTATACAAGCTACATTGGATAGGTTTTAAAATACCACAGATGCAGACAATTTATCAGAACAAGCTGCCTGATACCATTTGAAGGAAAATAACAGGACTTAAAAGAAGGGGAGAGTTACGTTTGTCGTATGCATCACGTTCATCCAAGAGCACACACACACACGCACACACACACACACACACACACACACACACACACACACACACACACACACATACACACACACACACACACACACACACACACACACACACACACACACACACACACACAAACACACACACACACACACACACACACACACACACACACACACACACCTATAAAAAGGGAGCCAAAACTGAAATGAGTGCACAGTCACTTTCTTTCCCTTGACTTTACAAGAGTGTCATCAAGTTTTAAAACAAGTGGCTTGGGATGTTTTTAGAAACAACCAGAACATCCCCTATTTGCGGGTTAATGCTCGAAATAGCCATGTTCTCAGCTTTGATCAGGTTGAAGGCATTAAACATCTGCAGGTTCGTGATATGTATCACTACAGAAACTTTGTTTCAGTATTTTATAGACTGAAACTTGACGCATTCAGAACGAAATATAGTGCAGGAACAAAATGCATAATTATGTGGTAAGGCAAACGTGTCGAGAGCCCACGTATTATTTGATTGTGTGACTCTTAAGGCATACTTACCATGTTTATTAGGCATGACAGTGACTGATGTTTTTTTCTGATATTGATTTTGCTTTCAAAGTTACCTTTTGTTTAATATGTAGTCCTGTTAGATATTTGCTATAATGTTATAAGTAGTAAATATTCCATATTTTGCGTGCACTTCCACAAACCTATGCATCACACACATACCTCTCTCTCTCTCTCTCTCTCTCTCTCTCTCTCTCTCTCTCTCTCTCTCTCTCTCTCTCTCTCGTCTAATATCACACAATTTGCGAAAAGACGTAAAAATGAAAGTACTACTACTACACACCTATAAATGTTTAATCTCAGAGTTCGGAGATTAACAAAAAAAGCTATCTGTACACCTCATCGCAAACATGCGCATCTAGAGTGGTTTGCATCCAACGCACAATGATTCACAAGGCGTGACTATTTCCTATGCAATCTTGCCTGAAATTAAAACAGTTTTTCTGTAATGCCAGTGTAACATATGTTCACAAATCGTCTGTTTTCTCGTCTTCAACACTGAAAAAAAAATCGTTGAATTCGATTCTCTCAATTTTGGTTGACTATAAACACCTGTGTCGTAAGAAAAAGAGCAAATTTCGGTAACATCACGTCTACATTAAACTACATGCACACCAACCTGATCAGCTGCAAAGGCGTCCAAATATGGAGCGTAAGAAACTCGCTGGAGGGGAAGTCTGTGCAGGGCGAGTAGAGGGTTGTCTCTCCGTTGAAGCTTTCTCACCGTCTGTTACCGTCGAGTGTCAACAGCCACGTCAGTTGATTTTAAACGTTTGGCTGTGTGACCATCTACCTCAAAATGAATGGTAAATCGGAGTTGACTGTTTTCTTTTTGTATTGGAATGAAAACATCTAAGCAATATAAATATTCAAAGGTTGTTTTTGTTGCTCTTGTTGTTGTTATCATTATTGTTGTTTGTGCTGCCATTCACTCTTCGTTATTACATAACCGTGGAAAGATACACATTGTACATAAAAATGAGAAGCATCCAAATTCTGAGATCACCAACATCCATGATTCAGTGGGCAAAATCTGAGGTTGAAGGCTGGGAGATTGTGGGTTCGACTCCCATCAGAGACATAATTATAGTTTAGCTCTAATGAGTTCCTATCCAGGATGACTTACGGAATCAGGTCGTAAGACTGAAGTCGCACTGTCCGGTTCCTTTCCATTCAATGGATTCACCTCTCAGAGTGTTCGTCTATTTACCAGACAAACCACTGCAGGTGTTTGTGTCCGTGGGTTTGGCATATGCCGGTACCTGACGCCGAGGTAGATTGAAAGTAGAAGAGGAAATTACACTCCTGTCATGTCGTTTCAGAACAAATGGAACTCTTCAGCCTGATCTTCATCGTCCTCGTTGATCACCGTTCTGTTTCCTTTGTGTGTCAAATTCTCTGGCACTTCATTTCTTTTATTCTGATTTCTACCCCAGTATCCACACCCATACTTAGTCTGTGTCACAGATTCCTGGGTGGCCAGGATGTCAGGGGCTGTCCCTGGTTGAAATATAGCTGCAACTCTCGGAAGCAGGGTATTCCAAAAATAAGCAATCTCTTGTCACTAGGGGCCTAACAGACAATGCACGAACAGAACAGACACCTCTGAGCGTTATCCAAGTCACTGATTAGTGTAACACCATCTTCACTGGCTGGTTACCTCGGGTCGACTTGATGTATGACCTTTAAAACAACCTGATTTTTCTTGATCCTTGTGGACTGCACCGCACTGAGGCAGTGCCAGGGTGAACTTAGGTACCTGTCTTTTTGAGGGACAACCGGAGTGAACAGTATGACACTAGCGCCATTGAGGGAACAGGGAGCGACAAGAAAGTGCAGATACATATAAAGAGAAAGACAACATCAATTTTGATCAAAGATTGTTTTTCTGTATATCTTCAACTCTACGAACTTGACACACTAAAAATGTTCACAAAAAAACAAATAGATACAGCAATGTTTAATCGCTTCACTCTTTCGTTGGACGCTTTGGTGCTAGTTTGTTTTCCTCCTATTTATATTCCATAAGATTAAACGTCATTATATGGCAGTTATTCCATTGACAGAATCATCTCCCTAACCCAAAAAATAATGATAGAAAACCGTACCGAATCAAATGCTTTATCAAAATCGATAGAGACCAATAACTAGCCCAATCTGGGTGTTCTCAGTGATGCAATAACTTTAACTATAATGCATGTAATTATCATATAAGCATCTGCCTCCTGCATATTGTTTGATCTACCCGACCTCATTTTGATAGTAGTGCTACTTTAATTCTGTTCGCTATGCATAATGATCGTATGCCATACGTGACAATTAAAAGTGTGACTGCTCTTTGACGATTTTGTTTTGTTTGTTTGCTACTCTCTGAATATCACTTCCTTTCATAAACGTACCGCACTCTCCATGTGTGTACATGACTTTACTCCCATTGAAAAACGTTCATGTCAAGGAAAATGAACGAGATGTTAGCGGTACAGTACCCAAAGCGAAATAGAGATGAACACACAAGGTGTAAAGGAAACGCAGATTGAATACGCGCTACAAACTGTGGAGCAAATGTTAGGTAACTGAACGTGTCTTCAACAGCACGTTAGAAAGAACAGTCGTAGAAAATACACAAAAGAATACACTTCACTGACAAGCTGTTAGCATGAGAATGGGCAGTCAGCATGTTGGCTGTTATCAGGGAAGTGTCGTCCTCTTTGTCGAGTAATGAGCAGTCAGCATGTTGGCTGTTACCAGGGGAGTGTCGTCCTCTTTGTCGAGCAATGAGCAGTCAGCATGTTGGCTGTTACCAGGGGAGTGTCGTCCTCTTTGTCGAGCAATGAGCAGTCAGCATGTTGGCTGTTACCAAGAGAGTGTCGTCCTCTTTGTCGAGCAATGAGCAGTCAGCATGTTGGCTGTTACCAGGGGAGTGTCGTCCTCTTTGTCGAGCATTCGCTTGCCTGTTCTCAACTGCACACTAAATCTGCGTTACATTAAAGGTCGCAGTGAGAGTTCATTAGTATTTTGCCTTGGGGAAAGGGGTAAACATTCCGCCATTTCCTGGAATTTTGTCATCGACCGAATTCTTTGACCTGGTGGACAAATCTTTCTTTAGAAAATATCAGAAAAGTATTTAGACTCAGAATAAAAAACACTTACTTTGAGAATATTTCGACAGGTTCCCCCTGTCTTCTTCACCTCACTGTTGCTGTTGTGGCAGCGAGGCCTGGTGGGGCGACTGTTGTGTGGGGTGAATAGTTGTCAGGATCTGATTGTAGATGGGGGGAAGTTCAGAACCTTGATCTCTGTTCAGGCTGGGGCGTCTAGTTTTGATTTCGATGGCTTCTTTAACTTTTCTCTTTTTGTGAGGAAGGGCTCTGTAGGTACGATCTTGGTTTCTTGGGGGCTGAAACTGTGACCTGTGGCTTGTAGGTGTTTGAGTATGGCAGAATTAGATCGGTTTGGGTGTTCCTGTAGACGGGTGGTGAGTGGTCTTGCTGTCTCGCCAATGCAGGTATTGGCACAGTCTTGACATCCTACCTGGTACACTACACCACACAGCTTGAGGGGGTCCGTTTTGTCTTTGACATGGGTCAGTTGCTGGCGTAGGCAATTGGTGGGTTTGTGGAACACTTTGCATCCATGTTGTTGAAAGGTCCTGGCCAGACGCTCTGAAACTCCTTTAATCTAAGGGATCCCCACTTTCACACTGTCCATATTTGTAGAAGAAGGGTTGGGAACTCGAGGGTTGTCCCACATCCATGCAGGGTATCCATTAGCGGAAAGGGCAGTCTTGATGTGTTCATCGTCTTTCAGCTCTTCTTCCTTAGTGGAACACAGTACAGAGGCTCTGTGCATGAGGGTGTTAACAACAGATCTCTTGTGTTGGAGGGGGTGGTCGGGGTGAAAGTTCAGATACTGGTCAGTGTGGGTGGGTTTCCAATAGACACTTGTCTCCACCCTGTCGTCAGGGGATCGGGAGATGAGAGTGTCCAGGAACGAGATCTTGCCTTCTGATTCAGTTTTGGAGGTGAATTGGATACTGTCATCGATGGAATTCAAGTGAGTGGTGAACCTGTCAACCTCCGTCTCCTGTATGTGGGCCATAGTGTCATCCACAGAGCGGTACCACATGCTGGGAGGGTTGGCAGCGGTCTTAAGGGCTACTTTTTCAAAATGTTCCATGTGCAGATTGGCTACCACTGGGGATACTGGCGAACCCATGGCAGCTCCTTGTTTCTGCTGGTAGAACTCATGGTTGAACGAGAAGTAAGTGCTAGTGAGGCATAGTTCTAACAGTTCTAGCCCCTGTTCTGTAGTGAGTTCACACCGGTGACGAAGGTGGTACTCATCCTCAACCTTCTCCCGAATGACTTGGAGAGCCTTGGGTACAGGGATGCTCGTGAAGAGTGCACAAACATCATAGGAGACAAGTTTCTCCCCTGGAGCCAGTTGCTGGTTTTTCATCTTCTGTACAAAGTCTGTACTGTTGACATGTGGTGCTCGGTCTGCCCGATTGAAGGTCCCAATACTTGTGTCAGGAATTAGGAGGCATTGTACATGGCACTGCCACAGCTGGATACAATGGGGCGGAGTGGGGGGGGGGCGTCCTTCTTATGTATCTTAGGTAATCCATACAGCATAGGCGTTGATTCAGAATCTTTCTTGGTTACGCTTCTTTTTTCGTTATTTGTACCATTCACCTTGCGTCTAGTATTAGTGAATTCGTTATGTGACTACAGTGTTGTGTCTACTATACCAGATGTGCTTTCTTTAGTGGGGCAGTACTTTTCAAAGAGAAAAAGAAATGCCCACTGATATTTCTTTCCTCTAATATTCTGTGACCACAGGGTGTTACGAGGGTTCGGTCGCAGCATGTGCGAGTGCATTGCTGATTGTTGTTTATAATTGTGCTGTTTGAGGTGCGTATTGAAGACTACAAACACGTAAGACATTTTTATGAGGCGTATCAACGTTTCTCAATGAAATAATCATAGGTTAATTGTTTAGTTAAGTAATTAAATGGTTGATTAACCTATCCATCCACCCACTGATTGCTTAGGTAATTGATTCATCGGTTAATTACGCAATCAAAATTCATAACGGCATGACTGTAATGGTAAGAGTAATAGTGATACTTCTTCTTCTTCTTCTGCTACTACTACTACTACTACTACTACTACTACTACTACTACTACTACTACTACTACTACTACTACTACCACTACTACTACTGCTGCTGCTGCTGCTGATGCTGATGCTCCTGTTGCTTCTGCTGATGCTGTTGCTGTTGCTGCTGCTGCTGCAACTGTTACTGCTTTTGCTGCTTCTGCTGCTGCTACTACTGCTACTAACTACTACTGCTGCTGCTGCAGCTGTTGCTGCTGCTACTACTACAACTACTTCTACTAACACCAACACCACCACAAAAACAGCAACTTTTACTACTAATATTATTACTACTACTTCTACCACTGCAAATGCTACCACTGCTACAACTTCTATGACTGCCTGAAATGAGTAAATTGTAACCCAAGGAAAAAGCCTTCTCTCTCTCTCTCTCTCTCTCTCTCTCTCTCTCTCTCTCTCTCTCTCTCTCTCTCTCTCTCTCTCTCTCTCTCTCTCTCTCTCTCTCTCTCTCTCTCTCTCTCTCTCTCTCTCCTCTCTTCCCCTCATGCGCGGCGATGGCAAATGATTCAAGTTCGGTGCACTCGGTTGAGTCAGCTGACGGCATACTGAGGATTCAGAGACTTAATCGGCAAACAAGCTAGCAAGCCCCGCACCCTCCAAACCCCATGCATGCCCCTTCAAAAAAAAAAAAAAGGAATGCAAATGAACAACGTATTGACTGCTTACCAAGCGCCCGAGCACCCATCCACCTGAGCACCCATCTACCTGAGCACCCAATCACCTGAGCACCCAATCACCTGAGCACCCAATCACCTGAGCACCCATCCACCTGAGCACCCATCCACCTGAGCACCCAATCACCTGAGCACCCAATCACCTGAGCACCCATTCACCTGAGCACCCATCCACCTGAGCACCCAATCACCTGAGCACCAAATCACCCGAGCACCCAATCACCCGAGCACCCAATCACCCGAGCACCCAATCACCCGAGCACCCAATCACCTGAGCACCCAATCACCTGAGCACCCAATCACCTGAGCACCCATCCACCTGAGCACCCAATCACCTGAGCACCCAATCACCTGAGCACCCATCCACCTGAGCACCCAATCACCTGAGCACCCAATCACCTGAGCACCCAATCACCTGAGCACCCAATCACCTGAGCACCCATCCACCTGAGCACCCAATCACCCGAGCACCCAATCACCTGAGCACCCAATCACCTGAGCACCCATCCACCTGAGCACCCAATCACCTGAGCACCCAATCACCTGAGCACCCAATCACCTGAGCACCCAATCACCCGAGCACCCAAGCACCCACTTCTCAACATACCATCCCCCATATATTACAGTGGCTTGAATATAATATAACTTTTTTTCTGAAGGTAACAGGGTCTCTCGACATCCCGTCTAGTCCACCGCACATTCAAACACCTACATCCCGCACACAGTGAAATCCACCCACCTCCTTTGCTGAACAAACCAGTGCAGTGCACTTCATTGAACTTTTTTTTAGTGCAGAGAGAAAGAAAGAGAGAGAGAGAGAGAGAGAGAGAGAGAGAGAGAGAGAGAGAGAGAGAGAGAGAGAGAGAGAATATCATGCTGTTATGATTTCAAAACTTCACCAAGTCATCAATAGTCTTTACGCGCGTACACACACACACGTGTGTGTGTGTGTGTGTGTGTGTGTGTGTGTGTGTGTGTGTGTGTGTGTGTGTGTGTGTGTGTGTGTGTGTGTGTGTGTGTGTGTGTGTGTGTGTGTGTGTGTGTGTGTATGTGTGTGTGTGTGTGGTGTGTGTGTGTGTGTGTGTGTGTGTGTGAGTGAGTGAGTGTGTGAGACACCATTTCAACATACATCTGTAAAGGTCTGTGTGATTCTGTAAGCATAAGCACGTACATGTGTGTTCATATGTGTGTATGCATGCAATCATTTTTGTGGGTGCGCGTATGTGTGTGCGTGCGTGCGTGCGTTCGTACGTGCGTGCGTGCGTGCGTGCGTGCGTGTGTGTGTATACCGTGCTTACCATGCTGCAATAGTGCTGTCAGGACTACCACACCACTATGCTTACCATGCTGCAATAGTGCTGTCAGGACTACCATACCACTATGCTTACCATGCTGCAATAGTGCTGTCAGGACTACCACACCACTATGCTTACCATGCTGCAATAGTGCTGTCAGGACTACCATACCACTATGCTTGCCATGCTGCAATAGTGCTGTTAGGACTACCCCACCACTATGCTTACCATGCTGCAATAGTGCTGTTAGGACTACCACACCACCGTGCTTACCATGCTGCAATAGTGCTGTCAGAACTACCACACCACTATGCTTACCATGCTCCAATAGTGCTGTCAGGACTACCACACCACCACACCTACCATGGCGGGACAGGGGGAAAAATTTTATTTTGCTCCCGAGACATCAATAACTGACGCATGATTCATACATTGTGAGAAGTCCCATGTAGCCTTCCACCGACGCTTTATCTGGCATTGTGTCTGGCATTGTGTCTGGCATTGTGTCTGGCATTGTGTCTGGCATTGTGTCTGGCATTTTGTCTGGCACTGTTTCTGCCGTTAACTGCATGGCTGCTAACATGTTACGCGTCTGCGTGGATAAACCTGCATGGAGAAACCACCTAGAGAATGACGGCTGCTACACAATCATTGAATGAAATCGTGAATTCCGCTTCTCGGAGCTGCTCTCAACGGTGCTTTCGATTTGTGGACCGCAAACGGCGTAGGCTACACCCACCATAGCAGATACCTGGCGTCTTCACAGGCGAGTAACAGGCTCCCCTGGCGAGCACGTACGCTGTCTAAATTCACAGCTCTTGTGGTGGCCAGCCAACAGGTATTTTAGTCGCTTTTTTACGACGCGTGTTAATACGGTGAATGTATTTGAATGGAGTGCAAACACTATGCGCAGTAGGGGCGACCACCTTGTCCACAAAATCCAGGCAACTGGAAGAAACGGCTACTTCAGTTGGATCTAGTTGCAAAGTAAGGCAATTTCAGGCAGAAATCCAAACACATTTTAAATGTTAGTAAATAGCGCCTCCCCCCCCCCCCCCAAAAAAAAAAAAAATAGACAAACGAATCACAAGACAAAACACGACGCGTTTCGACCTCCTAGGTCTTCTTCAGGCGAGATGCAAAACACTTTTGTATGTTGTAAATTTTGTGTTTTGTATCTTGCCTGAAGAAGCCCTAAGAGGTCGAAACGCGTCGTGTTTTTTCCAGTGATTCGTTTGTCTACGTTTCTTTTTTTTTCTTTTTTTTTCTTTTCTTTGCGATGCGCTATTACTAACATTTGAAATTTACTTCAGTTGGTTTAGTGCTAGTGATTCGAAAAGATCTTTGTCCATGTACATGACGGTAAATGTTAGTTTTTTGGGGTGGTTTTTTTAGAGTGAACAAAAACTAATAAGAGTAAAGGTTAAGCCAGAAACAAAGCAAAATTGGTCAGAAAACCACCAAAATATCGGCCAGTAATGTAGGATTTCACCATTGGACATCCGGAGGAAAACACAATCAGGAGGGCTGCACGTGTAGATGTCAAAGTAACTGTCAAACGCTGTTTACGCTTTGCAAACCGAAGTCAGCCCAGAGAGAGAGAGAGAGAGGGAGGGAGAGTGAGAAAGAGAGAGAGAGAGAGAGAGAGAGAGAGAGAGAGAGAGAGAGAGAGAGAGAGAGAGAGAGAGAGAGAGAGAGAGAGAGAGAGGGAGAGAGACAGACAGACAGACAGACAGACAGACAGACAGACAGACAGACAGACAGAGACAGAGAGAGCATGCATGCGTGCGTGCGAATGCGTGCACGCGCTTGCGCTTCGTTCCAAGCGGATGGTGTATACCTATCTATCTTTCTATCTATCTATCTGTCTATCCATTTGATATGCTGATGAAGAATAGTGGAGAAAAGTATAAACATATCATCAGTCTATCTAACTCTCCATTGATCTCTCTCCGTGTCTGTCTCTGTCTGTCTGTCTGTCTCTGTCTGTCTGTCTCTCTCTCTCTCTCTCTCTCTCTCTCTCTCTCTCTCTCTCTCTCTCTCTCTCTCTCTCTCTCTCTCTCTCTTAAGAAACATGCATATCATGTACACAAACAAACTCGCGCATAGTTGCAGTATTAGTTGTTGTGGTAGGAGTAATCCTCAGACCAATGTCACACGACAAAGTGTCCAGGTGGACAACCCTTTCCTATTCAGAGCAATGAGTATTTCAAAGCTGTGCCCGTTAAGGCATGTCAGACAACGAAATACCCCTTCACAATTACCAAACGTTCCATCCGTCGCCCCGCAGCACTTACATCATATGATCCGCCTGCTTGTTTCTTACAATGGTCCACCCCACACGCTGAGTGGCAATGGAACAGATAGATCCGGAACAACACTTTCCATCTTCTGAAGAATATGAAATGAGTGTGTCCAGTTTTCCTCTGCTATTTATTTGTCCAGCGCTCTCCAGTCACGTGGCTGCCAGCAGCGCTGTTCGTTAGCTCACGTTGCGAAATGCAGCAAATGTATTTCGCCGGATTTAAACATGATGTTAAATGACTTCATGCTCGACGAAACAGTTCGAAGTCTATTTCCCACAAAATCTGTCAGATGGCAAAGACAAGAAAACACACACACACACACCACACACACACACACACACACACACACACACACCGTGCTACGCACTTGTTTTGGCACAAGATGTTGTTTTGCGTCTCCCATGTGACATAGTCCAGAGGACCTGAGAGAAAAACAAACAAACAAACAGGGTATTTGTGATGTGATGAGTTACTACTGAACATCCTCTTAAAATGTTAGGCAAAGACGTTTAGCTTATGAAGGCCTTTTTGGATGTTTGAACTCAAAAGACTCATTTTTGTTTGCTTTTTTCCTTTAGACATTGTTTGTATGTTTCATTTCATTCCCCATGAGTGTACCAGGAGGAACTCTTGCAGTATGTGCTTCATCTCATTTTCTGGAAACATCGATTTTTCAAAACGTTTATGGAAGTATGGTGATAAGAGTGAAGACGAGGTTCTCCATTTCTAACGCTTCTGTCCTTGCTATATGTGCAATCATTTTTTTTCTTCTCCTCTCGTCATGTCCTCTTCCTTGTTTGTCTTCTCCCCACCCATCTCATAAGCATTGGTTCTCGTGTTACTGTCCCTATTCCACCCCTCCCACAATCAGGTGCCTACCAGTGAAAGTCATAGTGACGCGCACGTATAATTGAAATGGCACTCAAAACGTACATGAAGTACTGTCCAGATAGTGTGTTTAAACGGTAAATAAATCAGATTCAGTGACAATTCAAGAAACTTTAAATTGGGAGTCCAAACAAAAAAAACCTCTGGCTCAGAATCACGTAGACTGTGATAGTAATGATCTAAAATCATTGGCAATTTGACAAAATCAGCTTGATTATATGCAAAAACATGCATGTTGATCAATCTTGGCGTGAGAAAAAACAATTTTTTGGCGTACAGTTGCGGGATGGGTTAATTACGAACATGACTTGGTAGTGAACCACTATACTCAAACAAAGGATGAGCGAAGGGACAACGACAGACAGAAAGAGTTTAATACATGGATGGTATGAGCCAAAGAACAACGGAAAGAAATTGTTTAGTGTATTGAACAAAAGAACAACAGAAAGAAAACAATTGTTTATTGTAATATCAAAATTGTTTATTGTAATATCAACCAATTTCGATTCGCTGTTGTATACATACTGCATATTTCTCATCCCTGCATCATTGAAATCCATATGGTCTATGAACTAATATTTCACAACTGCTCCCGCTCGATCGCAATAGAGTTTCCATTTAATCAAATGGAGACATGCTGCACTCTATAATTCTGAGGTATTCTCATTTCCAAAGATTAAAAACAGAATCCAACAGCAGCCCAGAGCAGCCAGCGAAGGGTAGGACAGTAACACAAAAGAAAGTGCAGTAAAGAAATATATTGCTGAAAAACTAAAATCACCATTTAGATGTATTACATAAATGTAGGAAAAATTCTTTCGGCCTATGCTTGAGGATTCATTAAGGATGCAAGGGAGGTAAAAAGGTGTCAACAATCAGAGAGGCTCTACTGCTTACATATATATATATATATATATATATATATATATATACAACAAACTAATAAATTCCAAGGATAAGTACCGCACCGTTCCAGCAACTTACAGAGCAGCTTGGTGTTGCAATGACTGCAAGAAATATTGAATTATAAACAAAGCTTGCTCTTATGTCTTAGATTGAAGAAATAGGGGGAGATACGCATTCATATCTGCAGTGGTAGATGATTCTGCCTAACTAACAGTATGTGCTTGAGTGGGTGAATGGGGAAAATAAAATAAATGCTTCTCAAAATGAGCCTTCAGCAAACTTATATTCTCCAAAGGGGAGACATCCTCCAATAGGGAGGGAAACTCACTAACATATAACTCCTGGTCATATACCGATATTTCGAAACTTGGTGGTTTCTCCTCAGTGACCGCGGAAAGTGGTAATTTGACTCCTCTGCCTTTTCAGTTTTAAGAAGAATACAATCCCAGAAAAGGTTGGTGTGCAATACCGTAGTATGTTTGTTGAGTTTTCAAAAAAACAACCAAAGGTGCCATCTAAGAAGCAAAAGAAAATCATAAAAGAGCAAAACAAGCTACATTTTCTTGTGAAAAGTAAAATATGAAAAAAGATATCCTCTAAGACACAAGTGCTGAGGGCAAGTTCTTGGAATGAATCCGCAAGGGACTAAAATACAACAAACTAATAAATTCCAAGGATAAGTACCGCACCGTTCCAGCAACTTACAGAGCAGCTTGGTGTTGCAATGACTGCAAGAAATATTGAATTATAAACAAAGCTTGCTCTTATGTCTTAGATTGAAGAAATAGGGGGAGATACGCATTCATATCTGCAGTGGTAGATGATTCTACCTAACTAACAGTATGTGCTTGAGTGGGTGAATGGGGAAAATAAAATAAATGCTTCTCAAAATGAGCCTTCAGCAAGCTTATATTCTCCAAAGGGGAGACATCCTCCAATAGGGAGGGAAACTCACTAACATATAACATATATACATTTTTAAGTCGAACTGTACTGGTGGTGCGTCGGAAGTTCAGCTTACTTGCGGAATATACAGAATTTGCGATTAGAGAGAAAATGATCATGAGCGATTTATAAACAAATCAATGTTGAGAAATGTGATGTGAAAACTTTTTTTTGGCATCAAAATGACATTGACTTAAAGAAAAAGTGTATTTTGTGTCCTTTCGGGAAGGCGCCTGTATTTTGCTGGCAGTAGAAGAATTTGGCTACTTAAGAAAAAAAAAAACAACTAACAAACAGAATTATGGTTTTACATTCTTCAGTTTACGCACCATTCTGCATGGCAAATTGTACACTACGTTAACTGATCAACCTGAATAGATTGTGCGCAGTTTATTTGACAGTTTTCGTCCTGTATGGATGTCCGTCACATGTGTTCTGCCCAGCTGTGCATTCATGTTGTCTCCCGTTGAAAGTATACCGGTTGAAGGCACGCGCGTGTGAGTGCGTGTGCGTAAAAGATGCTTTATCTGCATTCAGTGCACACACACAAACAGACACACACTCTCTTTCTCTTAGTCTCTTTCTCCCTCTCTCTCTCTCTCTTCTTTACAAACACACGCCTGCCCATGTGCATGCACACACACGCTCCCTTTCTGTCTGTCACACACACACACACACACACAGAGACATGAGCATACTCCTCTCTCTCTCTCTCTCTCTCTCTCTCTCTCTCACTTGTGATGGTGTGTCAACGGACGAGCCAATGCAGTTGAATCCGGACTTTGTCAACAAAGCTCACGAACGACGTCAACAATTCAGTGCAAGTCAAGGTCTTCTGTGTTGCACGTGCTTCAACCGTCCGGCCTGCTGTATGCGCAGTCAGTCTGCGCATCCACTCCGGATGCAGGCACACCGGTGTGCGACCAACATGGCGGAGAAGCTTCACCACCAGGTCGACACGGAACACGACAAAGTTTTATCGTCGGTAGGTAGTCTTCACAGAAGTTTCTTACTGTGGCGACAATGATGTTGGTCATTGTCTACTTCACCCACGTGCGCATCACAAACTTGTGAAACTTGCATGGGTGTTCTCTTCACCGGAGAAAGCGGTGGTTGTGTACTTTCAAGCAGAAAGGTCAGTTTTTAACACCAGGGCCAACGTCAGCACCGCTTGGTGTCGGTTCACGCCTGTGTTGACAGCGATTGACAACGACCCCAGTGGGTAAGTTATTATTTGTGTGTGTGTGTGTGTGTGTGTGTGTGTGTGCGTGCGTGCGTGCGTGCGTGCGTGCATGCGTGCGTGCGTGCGCGCGCATGCTTGTTTGTTTGTGTGTGTGTGTGTGTGTGTGTGTGTGTGTAGTTCTGTTTAATGTCCTGTCACATATACTGAGAGGCAATGAAAACGCAATCCCCATTTCGTCCCCGAAAAATGTCACCTCAGCCAAAATAATGTGAATTATGCACGAGGCATGCAACCTAGCACGCGTATGTTGTATTGCGACGATCTGTATTGACAGGCACAGTTGGGTTCATGACGTCATGAGTAAACCACTCCAACACATCTTTTACTGATAACTGCAAAACACGTGCAACACAGGCATACTGTGATTGCATGCAAACAGCCCATGACTGTCCCCTATAAAAACACACATTGGCGTTTTACTCACACTCGTACGCACCATGCCGCGGTTAACTACAGACCAGAGAAATCAAGCCATTGGCATGCTGAGGGCAGGCACTGCTCACATCAGGGCCGCACAACATTTCAATGTACACCCATCAACCATAACCCGTCTTGCGACTCGGCACCAAAACACTGGAAGTGTAAACGACCGTCCACGCCCAGGCGTCCAACGTGTGACGACGGCACGACAGGACAGCTACATTGTCACGCAGCACCTCCGGAATCGTTTCCAGCCAGCTGCACAAACAGCGCGCAACACTATTGGGACTAGAGAAAGACCAATCAGCAGCCGTACCGTGCGTCGGCGTCTGGCAGCAGCAGGGCTACGGGCACGTCGACCATACCAAGGTCAGATCTTAACCCATCGCCATCGACTAGCACGCCAGCGATGGGCTGCCGCAGGTGGCTTTCTGGGGAACAGGGTTTGGGGGAATGTTGTTTTTTCGGATGAATCCCGGTTCAATGTCTCTTTCCCGGAAGGCCGTGATTGTGTGTATCGACGTCAGGGTGAACGTTTTGCGCAACCCTGTGTCATTGAGCGAGATCGTTATGGGGGTGGAGGGGTAATGGTCTGGGGTGCCATAAATGCTCAATTTCGATCGGAGCTTGTGTTTGTGCCAGGCAACTTGACGGCAAGGCGTTATATTGACACTGTTCTTGAGCCAGTTCTTCTTCCTCTCTGGAGACAGCATGGTGGCAACAGACTAGTGTTTCAGCAGGACAATGCTCGACCCCACACAGCCGTTCTCACACGAAATTTCCTTCGGGACAGCAATGTGGATGTCATGCAGTGGCCCTCCGTGTCCCCAGACATGAATCCCATTGAACATTTGTGGGACGAACTTGGACGACGTGTGCAAGGTCAGCAGAATCCCCCAACTACCGTTGCTGAGCTCACCCAAGCATTGCAGCATCACTGGAACGTGATACCTATCCGTATCATCCGTCGTTTGTGCGCTTCAATGCCCCGAAGTTTGCAAGCTTGTGTTCGTGCTCAAGGGGGACACACCAGATATTGACAGTGTATTCCTTCTGTCGCGCCTAAATGGGCTTCACTTCAGGCGAATGTGTACCTGTTATAGGCAAACTAATGTGCAGTGGTCGCACTTTTGTCACACGTATTTGCTTTGATGTGTGTTTGTTTCATTTCAATAAAATTGTCAGTTGACAATGGAATTGCGTTTTCTTTGCCTCTCAGTATACATTGTAGACAGCTAATTAAGATAATTTTCTCAATGTTATCAGAATATAGGGCACACACACATACGCACGCATACGCACGCACGTGCGCTTGCTTGCTTGCTTTCTTGCGGAGACGCATGTGGGGGGAAGAGTGGGGGGGAGGGGGAGGAAGGGTTGCTATCGTCGGATGGAGCACCTATTGGTTTCTTTTTAAAACGGGTTAATTGTCTGTGAATGTTCAACCTAGAGAAATGAAACCCTTTGAAAAAAAAAAGGGGGGGGTACTCAATCGAAAGATGGCCACCCATCCTCATCCTCCCCTAACACACATACACGCACACACACGCACATGTACACACACACACACACCCACGTTGGATAGTGTGGAGTGTGGTGTGTTTAGGTTGGTAAGGACAGGGGCTGTTGGATAGTGTGGAGTGGGGTGTAGGTTGGTAAGGACAGGGGCTGTTGGATAGTGTGGAGTGAGGTGTAGGTTGGTAAGGACAGGGCTGTTGGATAGTGTGGAGTGGGGTGTGTTTAGGTTGGTAAGGACAGGGCTGTTGGATAGTGTGGAGTGGGGTGTGTTTAGGTTGGTAAGGACAGGGCTGTTGGATAGTGTGGAGTGGGGTGTAGGTTGGTAAGGACAGGGGCTGTTGGATAGTGTGGAGTGGGGTGTTTGTTGGTAAGGACAGTCGCTGTTGGATAGTGTGAAGTGGGGTGTAGGTTGGTAAGGACAGGGGCTGGTGGATAGTGTGGAGTGGGGTGTAGGTTGGTAAGGACAGGGGCTGTTGGATAGTGTGGAGTGGGGTGTGTTTAGGTTGGTAAGGACAGGGGATGTTGGATAGTGTGGAGTGGGGTGTAGGTTGGTAACGACAGGGGCTGTTGGATAGTGTGGAGTGGGGTGTAGGTTGGTAAGGACAGGGGCTGTTGGATAGTGTGGAGTGGGGTGTAGGTTGGGAAGGACAGGGGCTGTTGGATAGTGTGGAGTGGGGTGTGTTTAGGTTGGTAAGGACAGGGGATGTTGGATAGTGTGGAGTGGGGTGTAGGTTGGTAAGGACAGGGCTGTTGGATAGTGTGGAGTGGGGTGTAGGTTGGTAAGGACAGTGGCTGTTGGATAGTGTGTGTGAGTGAGGTGTAGGTTGGTAAGGACAGGGGCTGTTGGATAGTGTGGAGTGGGGTGTGTTTTAGGTTGGTAAGGACAGGGGCTGTTGGATAGTGTGGAGTGGGGTGTGTTTAGTTGGTAAGGACAGGGGCTGTTGGATAGTGTGGAGTGGGGTGTAGGTTGGTAAGGACAGGGGCTGTTGGATAGTGTGGAGTGGGGTGTTTGTTGGTAAGGACAGTCGCTGTTGGATAGTGTGAAGTGGGGTGTAGGTTGGTAAGGACAGGGGCTGGTGGATAGTGTGGAGTGGGGTGTAGGTTGGTAAGGACAGGGGCTGTTGGATAGTGTGGAGTGGGGTGTGTTATAAGGTTGGGTAAGGTCAGGGGCTGTTGGATAGTGTGGAGTGGGGTGTAGGTTGGTAAGGACAGGGCTGTTGGATAGTGGTGGAGTGGGGTGTAGGTTGGTAAGGACAGTGGCTGTTGGATAGTGTGGAGTGGGGTGTAGGTTGGTAAGGACAGGGGCTGTTGGATAGTGTGGAGTGGGTGTTAGGTTGGTAAGGACAGGGGCTGTTGGATACTGTGGAGTGGGGTGTGTTTAGGTTGGTAAGGACAGGAGCTGTTGGATAGTGTGGAGTGGGGTGTAGGTTGGGAAGGACAGGGGCTGTTGGATAGTGTGGAGTGGGGTGTGTTTAGGTTGGTAAGGACAGGGGATGTTGGATAGTGTGGAGTGAGGTGTAGGTTGGTAAGGACAGGGGCTGTTGGATAGTGTGGAGTGGGGTGTAGGTTGGTAACGACAGGGGCTGTTGGATAGTGTGGAGTGGGTGTAGGTTGGTAAGGACAGGGGCTGTTGGATAGTGTGGAGTGGGGTGTAGTTTGGTAAGGACAGGGGATGTTGGATAGTGTGGAGTGGGGTGTGTTTAGGTTGGTAAGGACAGGGATGTTGGATAGTGTGGAGTGGGGTGTAGGTTGGTAAGGACAGGGGCTGTTGGATAGTGTGGAGTGGGTGTAGGTTGGTAAGGACAGGGGCTGTTGGATAGTGTGGAGTGGGGTGTAGATTGGTAAGGACAGGGGCTGTTGGATAGTGTGGAGTGGCGGTAGGTTGGTAAGGACAGGGGCTGTTGGATAGTGTGGAGTGGGGTGTAGGTTGGAAGGACAGGGGCTGTTGATAGTGTGGAGTGGGGTGTAGGTTGGTAAGGACAGGGCTGTTGGATAGTGTGGAGTGGGTGTAGGTTGGTAAGGACAGGGGCTGTTGGATAGTGTGGAGTGGGGTGTAGGTTGGAAGGACAGGGGCTGTTGGATAGTGTGGATGTAGGAAAAAGACGGAGGGGGGGGGGGGGGATCAGAGAGAAACATCTGAAGTATCTGTAGTTGCAGTCCCTCCACTGCTTCCAATCCAGAGGCGAATTGACTACAAGCTGAGTTCTATCTTTCTCTTCTGTTTCTGGTGCTGGACCAAATACTTTCCGACATCCTCTACATCTACACCCATCCCGCAACTTCGTTCCTCTGCCGACAGTCGCCTCTTGCGCATTCCTTCTGTCAGAACAAATCTTTTGGTCAACGTTCTCTCTCCTCCAAGGACCAACTGTCTGGAATACACTTCCATCAGTGTCAGACACCTACCTTCACCCTCTTCTTTCAAATCTGCTGTCAAAACTAACTTCTTTGATCAGTCGGAACCCCCCCCCCCCCCGCAACTTCCCAATCCACCTTGAGTGGGTTTTTGCGTGCACGCGTGAGTGCCTAGTGGTTGTGTTGCTTGTACGTGCAGGCCGTGTTGATGTGAGAGCTTACGTGTGTGCGTGCAGGTGTCTGAGAGCGTGTGTGTGTGGTCATGCGTGAGCACGTGTGCGCGCGCGGTCCTGCGCGTGTGTGTGTGTGTGTGTGTGTGTGTGTTCTTAGTAATGTAAAGCGCTTAGAGCCCTAAATTATAGAGAGTAGGCGCTGTCAACCTCGGGTGATGTCAGTGGAGGAAGGACTAGCGCACAGCCCAAACACACTCACAGCTTGCTTACAATCTCATTCATATATCATGCATTCGTCACATCAAACCACTAGTAAAGTCTATAACTTTACTACACATGATCATAGAAAGAAACATCAATGCATATGGAATCAAACAACATAAAACATTCTCTCTTTCCTGAACTTCACAAAATCATTTATCTAAAACATCATTAACTAACCCGGGTATAAACGGATTTCTGCTTTACCTGGCCAGGTGATCTTAACTATTCACGAATCACTGTCTTTTTCTTTTCCTTTTTTTTTTCTTTTCACTGTCACTTTCACAACACGACACAACTGCTGGCATTGGTCAGGCTAGACTGCTGGCACCGGCGTTGGTCTGTGGTTCTGCTTGACGAAGTGACGCTGCCAGGTATGAGGTCGAACCCCCGGTTCAGATGGAACAGTGACTATCAACATCGATCTGTTCTCCTTTCTTTCTTCCTGCATTAACGCATTGCACTCTCTCTCTCTCTCCTAGTCTGCTCTATTAAATGGACATGGTTGCTTTTCTTTTCCTTTTCTTTTCTTTCTTTTTCTCTTCATTAGTTAGCAACTCTCTCTCTCCACATCTCTCTTTAGTCCTTCCTCTGCAGACTATCTCTGGTGCTAATGTCTCAACTTGGTTCTCTTCTCTCCTCCTCTCATCTCTCTGCTTCTCTCTCGAGCAGACCTACACTCAGAACCTCTCCCTCTCTCTGTCTCTCTATTCGTTCTCTTTTTTTCTCCTCCTCTCTTCATCTCTCTGCCTTTTTCTCTCGTGCAGAGACTTACACCCAGAACCTCCTCATCTCTCTCTCCCTGTTCTGTCTTCCTCCTCCTCTCTTCATCTCTCTGCCTTTTCTCTCGTGCAGAGACTTACACCCAGAACCCCCTCATCTCTCTCTCCCTGTTCGTTCTCATCTCCCTGCCTTCCTGTAGGCGAGAGCCTACTCCCCGAACTTCTTCCTCTCTCTCTCTGTCCGTTCGTTTTTTCCGTTCCCCCCTCTCTCTCACTCACGCATTCCTTTATGCCCTAACTCCGTGTCCAAGGGCGAGTACCATTGGTCAGTATTTTTACCACCTCGTACCCGAAGTTATCTCCCTCTAATTCCATTGGATATTCAAATCATGACAGTCACGCCAACACGCCTTACTCTCTGTGGTGGTCAATTGGTCATTTAATTGATTAGCTTGATTTCACCCCCCACCACATACTACCTTCTCCCTCTCCCTTTCTGGCGACGTCGTAAATTGGCTAGATGAGTCTGGGTAGGCGCCCAGGCGTCTGACCAGACCTATCGAGACCTGTCGGTCCAGCCACTCAGACTGTCTGCTGTCTCCTCGCTGTGCTTAATTGGCTGGATGAGACGCATGGAGCCGTCTTCGTGGCGCCCAGAATATTTGAGTTAGGGCTTATGTCCAACCAACTCGGCTGGCGACGGACCACGACTTTGCTTGTGTTTATTTTTGACCGTGACAATTTCCCCTTTGCAAAAGACTATGCACCGCATTGTCTCAAAACAACGGTACAAAAAAAAGACAACAACCGAATTTGCTGACACACAGCTACACGTGCAAAGTTTGAAAAATACTTTACAACAAACGGTTTATAAATTATAGGATATATCATTAGTGAATACCGCCCCAATGAGTTATCATTGATGTGCGCTCTTGCGTTATTTCGACTCATTTTACAACGACCTCTGTGCGCACCTATGCAATCCCCCTACCTGCGGATTTTGCCATATCTTCTCTTCACAATTCTTATGAAAAGCACAATATAATATGATCACGATCCATGACACTTCACTGAGGAATCTCCATCCTCACTTATTGCAAATAATGCATCACTACACAAGCGACTGTATGCTCCAAGCATAACTACATTCACATGAACAAGTCTCACAAAGAAAATATGAACAAGTCTCACACAAAAAAAAATGAACCATAGCCAACTGGAATGAACCCATATCCAATCAACATAACTGTAATCAACACATATTATCAACAAAGCACCCCGGATATGACTGACTTCTGTTTTGGTCTTTGGTCTCTCTGAATTCATCATCTTCTCCACCTTTCCCTTTTCTGGCTGCTTTGTGTCGCCTCCGACAACAAAACCTAGGAACTCCTACTGTCTAGCCCTTCATACAGTGACACATCCCTGTATGACTCTTCTGGAAACTTAGGCAACAAAATCTCCCCTTCTTCTGCCGGGTCTCTTTCACCTCATCAATGATTGCTGCTGTGCCTATGTGCTGAGTCTCATGCTGAATATATTTACGGAGAAAATTCGCATGAAAAAGTTTTGGTTTCCCATTCACATCAATTCGGTAATCCCGATCGGCCTTTTCAGTGATGGTGAATGGTCCTTTCCAATGCCTCAGCAGCTTGTTGTGACCCGTGGGAAGCAGTACCAGGACTTGATCTCCCGCCTTGAGGAATTGCTTCCTCACCTTCCTGTCATATTGCTTCTTCTGGACGACCCTAGCCTCCTGCAAACTCTCCCTTGCGACCTTACATGTCTCCTCTAGCCTATTGCGTAGGTCCACCACATACTGATAAGTGGTTTTGACCTCTTCTGACTCCTGTTCTCCGGACCACAGCTCTTTGAGAATGCACACTGGTCCCCGAACTGTCCGCCCATACAGCAGCTCAAATGGCGAAAAGCCTGTGCTTTCCTGAGGGGCTTCCCTGTAGGCGAACAGTGCCGCTGGAATGTAGCGGTCCCAATCTGCTGGCCTTTCCTCACAGAGCTTCTTTAAGATGCCCTTCAGCACACCATTGAATCTCTCCACCAAGCCATTGCATTGGGGGTGGTATGGGGTAGTGAGAAGCTTGTGTGATCCCTAGCAGCCTGTTGACCTCCTTCTATCACGCCTGAGGTAAACTGTGACCCCCTGTCACTGAAATTGTGCTGGCACACCCACGCGAGAAAAGAGTCTACCACCTTCAGCGACCTGTTGCGTACTACTAGCCTTTCAATGCGACTGCTTCTGGGTATCTGGTCGCGTAGTCCACGAGCGGTCAACACATACCTGTGCCCCCTTTGGAACAGGGCGCGATTGGGCCAATCAGATCAACAGCCACCCCCCCTGAATGGTGTGTCAATTAAAGGGGGATGTTTAAGAGGTGCCTTCCTCTTCACCCTCTTGTGGCTGATCTTTTACAACATCACATGACATGAAACGTTTTATGTCTGCCATTGCTCCTGGCCAATGAAAGTCATCAAAGATTCGGTCAGCTGTTTTGCTGGTGCCGAGATGACCCGCATGAGCGACTCGTGACCCACTGACATGACAGTGTCACGATAACCTGCTGGTACCTCTGATGGTCACCTTACCTGTCTTCCCCTTGGTGAACACTCGGTACAACAGCCCGCCCCTTTCACAAGAAATTCTGTCTCACCTCCTCTAAACCCCCTGTTTTCTCCACCTCTTGCCAACTCCCAAGACTTCACGAGCGAAGGGTCTTGTTCCTTGGCCCCTGCCCCAAATCATCAAGGCGACACCATCTTTTGCCTGACTTCCTTTCGAACGACTAAAAGGTTTATCAAACCCTTTTTCCCCCCTTCTTGCTCCGTGTTTGAACTGCTGCCCCTGTAGCAGTCAACAACTCAGGATCCCCTGGATCCCTTGCCCCTGGGAAAATTTCCAATGATCAAACATGAAGGGGTTTCTCCATCACCACGCAGACAACTCGCCTGAGAAGTAAGGGGTACGTACTTCTATCTTGCAACTTGGAAACTCCCTCACAGTGCCATCGATTAGAGTACAGGTCTGGATTTTCCCTGTCAAATCCCCTTTCTCGGACCAGCGTTGTTCTAACTCAACCACATGAACAACCAGTGTCTCGTAACACTTTCAAACCCCCTGCTGGCCAATCCACCCTTCTTCCACTGGTACGAAACCCCTCAGCCTAGTGCCCTCCATCCCAGCCACTGACTGCTGTCCAGTGCTACCATAGGGCGGCACTCCACCCTCTCAGAACTGAATCCCCTTTTGGTTCCACTGCGGTCCGTTTCCGGCGACCCTAATCGCCTTCTTGCAAGGCTGCTGGCCTTCTGAACCTCATGCGACAATCCCCTCGCCACCATGTCCCGGCTGGTGACCAATGAAACACCTAATGTCCCTTTGCCCGTCTTCTGCCCTCCACTGGGTTTGCAGACTTTGCCGAAAAACCTCCCCAAGTCTCTTGCAACTCTCTCACCTGTGCCTAGCACTGTTTCTCCGCACCTTAGTAGCCCAAACGTCCTCTCTATACACCTCGCGAACTTCAACAACTCCCCTGCGTCTCGGGCTGTCTCTCCTTTCAAATGTATGGTTAACGTCAGGCCGGAAACCTACAAAATCTGTTCGGTCATAACCAGCTCTTTCAATTCGGCTAACGCCGTCTGTCGTACCAATCTTCTCCAACCATTTCTCCAAAATAGTGATCTAACGGCAACCTCACTGAGTGTACGTTTCCCCTGCTGTGCAATCTAGCTGAACGAAATATCTTTTCTGAGAATCCTTCCTCTGTGAGGTCAAATCCCTTCATTAAGACTCCTTCACCGCACCAAAAATCAGACGATTTCTGCTGTAACGCAGTGAAAATCTGCAATGCCTACCCGTCAATAGCGCTGACAAAAATGACTGCCCCACTCCCTTCTGGAGGCCAGACCCTGACTGGTCGCAAACGTTTCGAACGACTGAATGTATGCATCAATCGAATCGGTTCCTTCAGAGAATTGTGCAACTTGGGATCGGGGAGCGAACTGCGGCACAGAAGTCACTGGATAACTGAACTCCCATCCTCGGTGGTCTCCTGGGTATTCTCCCACTTTCTCTAACTCTAAATTGGAACCTTTAATCATTCTGTTTCCCTGCGCTTCCCTTATTCTTTCTGTTTCCTGCGCGTCCCTTATTCTTTCTGAAGTGTGCTTCGGCGGCCAGTTCTTTCGGTTTCCTGCGCTTCCCGTAATTCTTTCTGTGTCCTGCTTCATTCGTTCGGATTGTCCTGCGTTTCGCTAGCGTTAACCCTTCCGCGCTGCTATTTCTACTGCAACACGGCGTCTTTACACGCGTTCATCTCGTGGCCGGCGGGGGGGGGGGGGGGGGCAACGAACGCACCAACTCTTCTCCCGAATAGCCTAAATCACGAGCGACGCGCACAAGCTGTTCAATAGGGGTGTTCTTTTCGTCCGCCATGATATCTCCTTGTTGTGGGGTGGTGGGGGGGAACAAGATTTTACTACGACGACAGCCAAACGGGTGGGGGGAGACCGGGGGGGACACGATGACGTAATAGCATAAAAAGCAACAATCCTAGAATATAATATTAGCTTGGGACAACGTAGTAGTTGTGTTATAAACCCCAGCGCCTGCCCAACTAATGAGAGGCAATATAGGCAATCTGTGCGAAATAAGTACTCTGGGGCTGAAATGCCAGCCTAGTATGAACTACTGGAAGCAATGCAAGCCGATAATTTAACTATCTTGGGAACATACAGTAAGACAACCCCTTGTCTTAGGATTACAATACTTGAATCCCACCCAGCTTCCTCTCTGAGAAGTTGAACAATTATAATAAATGGGCCAGAATATCCTGGCAAGCTCGCCAATAAATTGTCAACCTCGGGTGATGTCAGTGGAGGAAGGACTAGCGCACAGCCCAAACACACTCACAGCTTGCTTACAATCTCATTCATATATCATGCATTCGTCACATCAAACCACTAGTAAAGTCTATAACTTTACTACACATGATCATAGAAAGAAACATCAATGCATATGGAATCAAACAACATAAAACATTCTCTCTTTCCTGAACTTCACAAAATCATTTATCTAAAACATCATTAACTAACCCGGGTATAAACGGATTTCTGCTTTACCTGGCCAGGTGATCTTAACTATTCACGAATCACTGTCTTTTTCTTTTCCTTTTTTTTTCTTTTCACTGTCACTTTCACAACACGACACAACTGCTGGCATTGGTCAGGCTAGACTGCTGGCACCAGCGTTGGTCTGTGGTTCTGCTTGATGAAGTGACGCTGCCAGGTATGAGGTCGAACCCCCGGTTCAGATGGAACAGTGACTATCAACATCGATCTGTTCTCCTTTCTTTCTTCCTGCATTAACGCATTGCACTCTCTCTCTCTCTCCTAGTCTGCTCTATTAAATGGACATGGTTGCTTTTCTTTTCCTTTTCTTTTCTTTCTTTTTCTCTTCATTAGTTAGCAACTCTCTCTCTCCACATCTCTCTTTAGTCCTTCCTCTGCAGACTATCTCTGGTGCTAATGTCTCAACTTGGTTCTCTTCTCTCCTCCTCTCATCTCTCTGCTTCTCTCTCGAGCAGACCTACACTCAGAACCTCTCCCTCTCTCTGTCTCTCTATTCGTTCTCTTTTTTTCTCCTCCTCTCTTCATCTCTCTGCCTTTTTCTCTCGTGCAGAGACTTACACCCAGAACCTCCTCATCTCTCTCTCCCTGTTCTGTCTTCCTCCTCCTCTCTTCATCTCTCTGCCTTTTCTCTCGTGCAGAGACTTACACCCAGAACCCCCTCATCTCTCTCTCCCTGTTCGTTCTCATCTCCCTGCCTTCCTGTAGGCGAGAGCCTACTCCCCGAACTTCTTCCTCTCTCTCTCTGTCCGTTCGTTTTTTCCGTTCCCCCCTCTCTCTCACTCACGCATTCCTTTATGCCCTAACTCCGTGTCCAAGGGCGAGTACCATTGGTCAGTATTTTTACCACCTCGTACCCGAAGTTATCTCCCTCTAATTCCATTGGATATTCAAATCATGACAGTCACGCCTACACGCCTTACTCTCTGTGGTGGTCAATTGGTCATTTAATTGATTAGCTTGATTTCACCCCCCACCACATACTACCTTCTCCCTCTCCCTTTCTGGCGACGTCGTAAATTGGCTAGATGAGTCTGGGTAGGCGCCCAGGCATCTGACCAGACCTATCGAGACCTGTCGGTCCAGCCACTCAGACTGTCTGCTGTCTCCTCGCTGTGCTTAATTGGCTGGATGAGACGCATGGAGCCGTCTTCGTGGCGCCCAGAATATTTGAGTTAGGGCTTATGTCCAACCAACTCGGCTGGCGACGGACCACGACTTTGCTTGTGTTTATTTTTGACCGTGACAGGCGCTATAAAAATTAACATTATTATTATTATTAGTTTGTGTCTGTGTGAGTGCGCGCGCATCTGTATGTGTGTGTGTGTGTGTGTGTGTGTGTGTGTGTGTGTGTGTGTGTGTGTGTGTGTGTGTGTGTGTGAGTGTGTGTTGTTATTTATGGAATTTGGATCTTTCTATATAGATCATCAGTTTTTGTCATAGTTATTTCTTCGAGTTAGTATCTATTCACATCGAATAATGCAAAATAGATATACGCTCGCGCATTTGTGTGTGTGCATGTGGATGTGTGTGTGTGTGTGAACGTGTGTGCACGCATGCGCGCGCGCACGTGTTTGTGTGTATATGTGTGTGTGTTGCGTGTGTTGCGCGCGCGCGAGTGTGTGTGTGTGTGTGTGTGTGTGTGTGTGTGTGTGTGTGTGTGTGTGTGTGTGTGTGTAGATGTTATTGTCATGGTTGTTGTTTCTTATTC
The DNA here is from genome assembly GCA_018398815.1 of Conus ventricosus. Classification (NCBI taxonomy): domain Eukaryota; kingdom Metazoa; phylum Mollusca; class Gastropoda; order Neogastropoda; family Conidae; genus Conus; species Conus ventricosus. The sequence continues at coordinate 58,283 of JAFLJL010000294.1, read as the reverse complement.
AATTTAACGACTGTCAAAATCAGTGACACATACACGCGCACGCGTGCGCATGCGCGCGCGCGCTCTTATGTTCGTGTGCATGTTTTCTTTCTTGTACTACGCTGTTTTGTTTCCAGTTGTGTTTATGTTTGTCGTGTATTAATGTGTGTGTTGTGTGGTGTGTGTGTGTGTGTGTGTTGTGTTGTTGTGTGCGCGCACGCGCGTCTGTGTGTAATACACACGCAGATATGTGCTTGTGCAAAGCGATTCACGGAATTTACTTTTTCTACAGTAGAAGATTAGTAATCAATTCTTTCCTTGATTTAAGGAAAACTAGTCATCAATCAAATAAAAAAAATAGTCGCAATTTATAGACAACAAATAGGTAAATAAAAAACATCAATCGATCAGTCAGTCAGTCGAGCAGTTTAATAATTAGTCACTTAGATACTCGTTCATTCACCCATTTATGTAACTTAAATCTGTCCATAGTTTCTCTTAGGGTCAAACAGTTCATGCTGTCCTAACCAACTAAAATACAACAACAGAAGTGACGCACTTCACCCTTTTGGCAGCATTTCCGAACCTTCGCCTCTGTTAGAGTTATTATTTTTAAAGCAGGATAATGAAATTGAATTTGGATGAGAAACGAGATATTATGTTGGAAATAATTCTTCATCAGTACAAGAACTTGTTCCTGCTACATGTTGAAGCTATTGCATTGAATGTTCATGGAATTGAATGCTCCCAAAGCGTTTAAGAACGTTGTCTGTATACATATGCTCTATGGATCTTTGACGCCGCGAAGTTCTTTACTGTAGAGAGCAGATGAGCACGAAGGAAAATCTTCCACTTTATTCATCCTTTCCTTTCCGGTCTTCGCTCTTCATTTTCTTAAAATGTCATCACTGGCCTTTCTCACATTGTCCACATCATCACTGGCCTTTATCACATTGTCCTCATCACTGGCCTTTCTCACATTGTCATCATCACTGGCCTTTCTCACATTGTCCACATCATCACTGGCCTTTCTCACATTGTCCTCATCATCACTGGCCTTTCTCACATTGTCCTGATCATCACTGGCCTTTCTCACATTGTCCTCATCGTCACTGGCCTTTCTCACATTGACCTCATCATCACTGGCCTTTCTCACATTGTCCTCATCACAACTGGCCTTTCTCACATTGTCCTCATCACTGGCCTTTCTCACATTGTCCTCATCATCACTGGCCTTTCTCACACGGTCCTCATCATCACTGGCCTTTCTCACATTGTCCTCATCACTGGCCTTTCTCACATTGTCCTCATCACTGGCCTTTCTCACATTGTCATCATCAGTGGCCTTTCTCACATTGTCCTCATCACTGGCCTTTCTCACATTGTCCTCATCACTGGCCTTTCTCACATTGTCCTCATCATCACTGGCCTTTCTCACATTGTCCTCATCATCACTGGCCTTCTCACATTGTCCTCATCACTGGCCTTTCTCACATTGTCCTCATTACTGGCCTTTCTCACATTGTCCTGGCCTTTCTCACATTGTCCTCATCACTGGCCTTTCTCACATTGTCCTCATCATCACTGCCTTTCTCACATTGTCCTCATCATCACTACCTTTCTCACATTGTCCTCATCACTGGCCTTTCTCAATTGTCCTCATCACTGGCCTTTCTCACATTGTCCTCATCATCACTGGCCTTTCTCACATGGTCCTCATCGTCCTTGCTGACCATGTTCCCATCCTGCGTTTTCTCACCACGTCATCATCCATCGTTTTCTTTCCCATGCCGTTAAATCTTTTCATGTTTTTTTTTAAACTTTGGCGTCCTCGTTCGCCCTTTCCCCCTCACCAACTCTTATCCGTTCTGTCATTCCTCACCATGTCTCATCTAGTCTGTCCTTCCTATCATGTTCTCAACTACCATGTCCTTTCATTCCTCATGTCTCATCTAGTCTGTCCATCCCTGTCATGTTCTCAACTACTATGTCCTTTCATTCCTCACCATGTCTCATCTAGTCTGTCCTTCCTATCATGTTCTCAACTACTATGTCCTGTCATTCCTCACTGTGTCTCATCTAGCCTGTAGAGAATGTAAATATGTTGGTTCAAGACCACCCATGTTATTCTACACGAAATCCCCCTTTTTCACATACAAATCACGTCCATCTTGTGTTGATTTTTGCCAAAATTAACACCTGTTCCTAAACAAAATTAACATCCAAAAACCTCTAAAATTGACGTTATTAGTACTTTAAAACGGGGGTTTCCGTGCAGAATAGGATTTGGTGATCTTGAACCAACATATTTACATTCTCTCCCAGGACATAAAATCAACTAAACATTTATATGGTTTGACAGTCTCCACTCCCAGACTGGTTCTAATCAATATTAGCCGCCACAGCTCCAACGAAAGCCGTGTGCAACGGACCGTGCAAATCACGTGACAGCTCGCCCATCACGTGTGCGCGTTCAACCAATCGACAGGAGGTATGACATCATTCCTGGCTGGGGTCTCGTCAGTCCCAGCCAGGGTCGATCTTTTCCGACCGGACGTTAAGGAGTGGGACATGTTTTTAGCTCGCTTTTGCTTGAAACCGGTCTGACCAAAAGAGAGTTTAAATTTTTCGGAAACGAAGCAAAGGAAAACGTGAAATGACAGTAAGTGAACTGGATGCTTTTTTACGTAATTGTTTTGTAGAGAAACTTGATTATGAGCCAATCGACGAAGGTTCTTTTTATGAAAGCTGAAAACATGGCTGAAATTACGCCTGTTTTGCTGAAGGCTGTTTCTGAGATCAAAGCTGAAAATCGCAAAACTCTTCGGCAATCTTTGCTTTTTAGGCCATTGGCTTGAAAGAACAAAAACTGTTTTAAAAAATCTAATCCAAAAGCGTCCTGGGATAATTATTTGAAAACTGAAATTCTGATGGAACCCACGATGTGTAAAAAACTGACGGAATTATCATTTTGTTTTTACTATTATCTAAAGTTCCACAAGCTAGGAATTTCGATCCACAGCTTGTATGAGAAAAGAAGGCTCGTTTTAAAATATATGCAAAGCGACGTTGGCTTTCGCGACTTCTGGCAGAGCGACGGCCTGCTGTGAAAAAAATCAATACTACTGGCTGATGAAGCAGACGATGGCCTAAGGCTAAAAATACGCCAGAACTGTGTCATTGTTCCACGCACGAACAATGACCTAGAAAGGTCCTCAACAGGGCCGAAAATAATACTAAGGGAGGTAACTCCTGCACACACACACCCCAACCCCACCCCACCCAACCCCCCCCCGCCCCACGCACACACACCCCAACCCATGCACGCACACCCATACCCTCCACCCCAACCCCACGCACGCATACTCCCCACCCCACGCACACCCCTGCCACCACCCCACCCCACGCACGCACACACACTCACGTTCTACAAAGCAGTGCAGTAAACTAGGTCAAAACGACCTGGGATCGATTGACCTAGTTGATTAAACCAAACACGCCCCCACCCCCTGCCCACTCACGCACACACATATAACTTCTTCTGATTCTTGCGTAAAAACAAGAGAAACTGATTACTTATTTTTTTAATTGTTGTTTATATTCTGGGTTAAAAAATGAAGGCCGAAGTAGCTACAGAGCTTATTAATATACTTTACGAGTTGGGTTGGGAGAGGGAGGGCGATAAAGATCAGTTAAAGAACAGGTTTGAAGAATTAATTACTGATCTTTTTAATCGCATAGACATGCGAGAAAGCGTGACGCAAGCCATCAGTAAAATACCAGATTCTTGGCCCCAACCAGTTGTAAAGTTGTTTGCCATTTTAGTTGATAATATAGCTCCTGAAGATGTTAATCTGACTGTTTCTACCAGCCCTGAAGGAGTAGCTATTCGCTTTAATGAAGATCGGGTTTTACGATTAGAAAGACTATGAATTTACAATTACAATTATTTTTATTTATTTTAGATTTTAAAATGGCTGCCGAACTCAGTGAATCTGATTTATAGAATTGTAATGAACTATTTGACGAAACAATGAAAGTATTAAACATTGATTTTAGTGAATTTGGTTTTGAGAATGATGTAGACAATATAATAAAAGATCATAGTGAACTATTTAACGAAGCAATTAAAGTGATGAACATTGACTGTAGTGATTCAGAAAAAGCTAAAATATTAGTAGGTGTTATTGTAAGGTTAACATGTCTTGAAGTGTTGCAACGCTTGGGTGAAGAATAAAAGCCTGTTTTACTTACTTTTATATACGTTATATTTTTTTAATTTACGTAAATATTGTGGCTTTAAAAATGACAGCCACAAGTAAATTCGAGGATGGAAAACTATATACGATGGAAGAAATATTTAGCAGTGACAAACAATTAAGCAATACGTTTAGTGAAGTAGACATGGACATCATTAACCCCTCGAACGTTCATGAAAGCGTAGCACATGCTATCTCTAAAATCCCAGAGTCTCTTCAGATGGAGCTGCCAGTAAAAGTGCTGTTGGCTGTTCTGATTGATTATATAACGCCTGATGATACTAACATGCCGGTCTGGGTTTCAACAAGGCAGAAAGAAGTAATCAGCTATCACGACTTTAATTCTGGCTGGGCTGACTACATGCTTACACAGTTTAACCATGCAACTGAGGAGGCAAAGTTAAGGGGCTCTGGCTGGTCTGAAGGGACAGTCCTTGAAATCAAATTGAGGCAAACAAAGTTCTATCCTATAGTTGGCAATTCTTACATTTCTCTCCCAAAAGAGTTAGAGTTAATACGAGCAGTTTTAAACATACATAATTCTGACAACATGTGTTTTATGTGGTGTGTTTTAGCACATTTACATCCTGTCAAAAATCATGCAAACAGAGTTTCTAATTATGAAGCATATAAGCAAGAACTGAACTTTGATAACATAACCTTTCCAGTAAGTATAAACAGTATATCTCAGTTTGAAGAGCAAAACAACCCAATCACTGTAAACGTATACACGTGGTCTGTAGAAGCTAATCTAGTGCCTCTAAGGGTTTCTCCCAACGCTCCTACTTTAGGCGAATCACTTGACAAACATGTAGACTTGATACTGTTTACAGATAGTACAAAGAGTCATTAGAACAATAAGCAGACTTATGGGGTTTACATCAAAACATCTAGCTAAGAAAGGGCTTTGTAGAAGATGTTTGGTCAGAATCCCCACTATAGAAGCAGCTGCCAGTCATAAGAAACATTGTAAAAGTTTTGTAGACTGTGAAACCAAACTCCTCACGCCTAAACCAGGGTCTAAAGTTAGCTTTAAAAATTTACACAAAATGCAGATGAGCCCATACGTGGTTTTATGCTGACTTTGAATCGCTCTTTGCCGCAGTACTACGGCCCACAACAGCAAGAACAAAAACAACCTTATTAACCCACCATCAGATCAGTTCTTATGCGTTTATTGTTGTCAGGTCAGACGGCCAACTGTAAAGAAAGTCCCAAATAGACAGAATAAAGATTATGTATTCATGCTTGAATGTGTGCCTGCTATCTGTACTCTCTGTCACTCCAAATCAGACAAACGCGTTCTCCCACTGGAAAGGAAACTAAGTTGAAAACTGCTTAAGCCACACCCTTTTATTAATAAAAGGGGTAAGTTTTTTTTTGGTTATGGCCCCGGTATGGACAGAGGAGAGGAAAAGAGGTTAAATTCACCACCCTGGCGAAGACACCGTTTTTTGTTTGTTCCTCCCGCCCCTCACTCTGGGCAGCTCTGGAGGTAGCTCTCGGGCGTTCTTTGACTGTCTGACATTCTCCCAGTTCCGGGAAGAAGTCACGCCTGTAACCTGTCAAAGACCTGACAGTTTGTCTGTGCCCATCTCCTGGCACCAAGACCCCGTGCTCAGTCCCTGGCACGGGGAAGCCTGCACAGTGACAGTCTTTTAACATGTGTTCTTCCTCTCTCCTTTTTGTCCATGGCCATGAAACCTCTCGTCTTTTCCAAACCTCCCCCTTTTCCCCCCAAAGTCCATCCACAGGCCATAAAAATTATTCTTATTATCCTAAGCAGACAAACACAACATAGACACCATACCTTTACATGAACCTCTATCCAAGGAAAGATTTCGATTCACTACCCTCAAGAACAGCAAACGCACAATTCCGCTTTGTCAACCTCATCAATACCATTTTACAAGAAAAGGATTTCCTTTTACTATCCTCGTCATAACCATTTCCTTACATCCCCTTTCTTACAATATCAACCACAATGATTTCAAATAAATTTGCAATTATAGTTGACACAATTTATAGACAAAAACATACACTTCTGTAAAATAAATGCTTGTCCTATTAACTATACATCATCATCAAACATCACACAATAGCATATCAATTTTCGAGAGACCATACATTGATTGCGTGTGTGTGTGTGTGTGTGTGGTGTGTGTTGTGTGTGTGTGTGTGTGTGTGTGTGGGGTGTGTGTGTGTGTTATCCATCAGCAACATATTCCTTATTCAACATCTAAGTAAAACTATTGAATGAAGGAACAAACATCATTCATCTTATCTAACTGTTAATTTCAAACGGAATACATCACATTCACGACATAAATACCTCATCCCATTATAAAAACGACTGTAGACTTGGGTTGGAATTCTGCAACATATCTAAGATTGTTTAGTTTCCAATACATGAATTATATTAAACCTCCTATCTCCCTATCTCCACAAACTTAACCAATACATACCTTTAAAAGGGCAAAAGACATGTCAACAGTGTCAGCTAAAACTTCAGCCCGCGACTTCCAAACAGGTGAGCGATTTCTGTTCACGCAAACTGCGCACGCACAACCTCTACTGGGTGTCTTATTTTCTTTGGCCCCAGCTCTAAATTGTCTGGGACAAAACGCCTTTTGTTACAGTTCTCCCCCCTAATGAAAGAACGTGCCAACGTTCGACACAGAAAAAAAAATAGAAGAGAACATACAAAACCAGCATCCTGACGTGATACGAACACGCAACAACATACTTCCAATCAATCAGCTCTGCTGAGAAAATCGGCCCAAAGGTTCTCAGATCCTTTGACTGACTGCACCAAAAAGCGATATTCTTGGAGAGCAAGTGCCCACCTCATGATCCTGGAATTCTTAAACTTCCAGACTGAAGGTATGTCAAAGGACGGTGATCTGTTTCCAACAGAAACTCCCTTCTCCAGAGGTACCTCCCCAACTTTGAAATGACCCAAACAATGGCCAAACACTCCCGTTCTATTGTGCTGTACCGCGTTTCTCTGGGAAGTAGCTTTCTGCTGACAAAAGTGACAGGATCCCAGAGTGCCCTCAAAATCCTGCAACAGAATTCCACCTATTCCAATGGAACTGGCATCTGTTCTTACCACAAATGGCTTAGAAAGATCAGCCAATAAGAGAACAGGCGATCTTGACAAACACTCCTGGAGAGCCTGCAGAGCATTCTGACAGTCTGGAGTCCAAGCAATCCGACGTGGGGACTTACCAGCCAACAGATTGGAGATGGGAGCAGTGACTGTGGCAAAATTTGGAATGAATTTCCTATAGTATCCCACTAATCCCAACAGAGCTCTGATCTGACGTTTTGTGGAAGGGACACGAATCTGTAAGATCTTCTCAATCTTTTCCGTCTGGGGTTGACAAATCCCACGACCAAAACATGTCCCAGAAACTCAAGTTCTGAAAATCCAGTAAAGATCTTCTTTGGACGAGCAGTAAATCCAGCCTCCTCAAGGGACAAGAGAACGCTACGAACATCATACAGATGCTGCTTCCAGGACAAACTGTATACAAGTATGTCATCGAAGAAATTTATGGCATGGTCGCCCCAGCTGAAGTAGCCTCATACCCTGGCAAATGTAGCTGGTGCAGTTGCCAAACCAAATGGCATCCTCCCCCACTGGAAAAGCCCTAGAGGTGTTTGAAAGGCAGTTTGTTGGCGATCTTCTTTATTGACCATGATCTGCCAATATCCTTTCGTTAAATCCAGTTTAGTGAAGAATTTGGCATGGCAAGCTGTGAGAATAACTGCTCCTGATCAGGGTAGGTTCAGCATCTACCACTGTCACTTTGTTTAACCAGTTGCGTGCCTTTAGTCGGTCAGCTGACGCGGTATTAAAAGTGCTTTCCCAGTGCCTATGGTCGTTCCCCTGACGTCATGCATTTTTCTTGAATTTTCATTCGTTACTATTTCTATCAACGGACTCAAATAGAGTTTGCGTAGAAAGCCTTATATGTCTGTAGTCTTAAAATAATATGTAAATGACCACACGTGAGGGGAAAGCCCATTTATTCTCATCACTGACTGGCTGACCAGCCAGCACTTCGTCTCGCTTGCAAAGATGGGGGCACAAATTCGACAAGCCAAGCGACAAATCAACGTATTTACACAGCTGAGCAGGCTCTGCTGATGATTTTTGACAAAGACAATAATCTTTTATTCAACAACTCACTCGAGCATGAAGGTGAGATGATGATAGTGGTGGAATTGCGACCATATTCGTCAGTTATGAGTAGGGCTCTGTGACCTCAGTGTGTTCAGCTGACAGCGTCGAACGAGCCAGCCTAGTGTGTACTGTGCACTGCGTGCTGGTGTCCAGTGATGTGAAAATCAGCGCGAGAGGCGAGCGTGGCCTGCTCGCGGCTTGACACACGGTGCAAGACGGAAAGGTAGGAAATGAGTGGTGAAAGGAGGGTTGAAGTCGAGCAAGGGGGTGTGGTGGGGAGAGGGGGGCGTGGTCGTGGACTGGTCAGTCTGCATCGAGTGTGAGCGTCTTGATAGACTTCCAAACTGTTTTACTTTCATTTACAGGTGTAGTGTGACAATACAACTTCATTTTCAACTTTTTTGCTGTGTGTTCTTGTTTGGATGTGGTAAATACATATGTTTTTGATCGTGCAAAAAAATCTATCCACAATCTAAAAGCCTAATACATTTATATTATCAAATTAAAACAAAAGAAGCCAGATTCAAAATCTTCATTCAATTTCCTTCAAAAATGATATAGATTTCATTTTTCTACCCTTTGTAGTTTCTGAGCTAGAATGTTTTGTTAATTATGACCCCCAAATCATGAGATCTCCCTGGCACCTGGGAACACCTTTGTTTGTACTATAGTGAGGCACTGAACGGGTTAATTCTCTGTAATCACAGCAAAATCTTGTTGAGCCATCAGGTTTCTTTACCAGTACGACAGGAGCACAAAAAGCAGACTGAGAAGGTTCGATTACGCCCATTTCTAACATGTTGATCACCTCCTGTTTAATAGTTTCATGAGCAGAGAATGGTAAAGGATACTGTTTCCGTTGCACTGGCTGCTTAGTGGTGAGATGTATCTCATGCAAAACATTCAATGCACACGGGCCCTGGTTCCATTGTCAAAAGTTGAGAAAAAGAAGCAAACAGCTCTCGCAATTCCTCTGTTGTACAGATGACAAGCTGGAATCAACATGAACGTCTTGAAATGTTTCCTTCACAGACGAAGGAAGAGTAGGTAGTGGTAAAGGCGAGACATCAGCAGATTCCTTGAAGTCTGATACAACAGCCACCATTCCTGCACAAGGTAGTTTTGTTGAGGGAATATCAGAGCAAACAAACGCAAGTCTCCTGACTGTGCCACAAAAGAAGAGGGAAGGATGTCCTCAAAAGAAATGTCATCCCCACAAGTAACTGAGACTGTGATCCAGATGCAACAGTTCGAGTGAAATATTTCTTCAGCATGTTGGGATGAAAAATTGTTCTTTTTCCACCCATGTCAATGACGTAGTCATAGTCCAACTTCTGCACTACCTTGTATGGACCTTTCCACCTCATTAACAATTTGTTCGAAGTGGAGGGCAGGAAAACCAGAACCTCATCACAACACTGAATGATCGATGCTTCGACTTTCTACCATGGTAATGTTTCTGAATCCGTCTGGACCCATCAACTGAATCGTGAGCAAGAGAAGCCATTTCTGCAATGGTATTACGCAGGTTAAAAACATAGTCACAGACTGTTTTTGCCTCCTGTGAGCTCTCTCGTCCAGTCCATGAGTCCGCCAAAAAATCAATGGGCCCCCGGGGCCGACGCCCAAAGAGCAGTTCAAAGGGACAAAATCCTGTCGATTCATTCGGCATTTCACGACAAGAAACAAAAACGCAGGAATGTAACGATGCCAAAGTTTGGGCTGGTCCTGAATGAGCTTCCTCAGCATTGGCTTCAAAGTTCCATGAAACCTTTCCACCACTCCATTCGATTGAGCGTGGTATGGAGCCGAGTGACACCTTTGATCGAAAGCAGATGAAGGAATTCAGAAACACATTTCAGATGTGAACGGGGATCCGTTATCAGACAAAAGTTCCCTTGGAAACCCCAACCGACAGAAAAGGGAAAAAAAGTGCCTCTGCTACTGAACACGAGTCCACTTTCTTCAACGGAATGGCCTCTGGAAAGCGTGTTGCCACATCAACTAGATCAACAGGTATCTGTTTTTTTCCCTCAGAAGGTGGAGAGACAGGACCTACAATGTCCACAGCGACTCTAGAGAAAGGTTCCTCAATCCTTGGCATGGTTTCCAAGGGCACATCTGGAGTTCGACCTTTCGCTGCACATTTCTGACAGACAGTGCAGGTTTGACAATAATGTCTCACATCACGAGTGACGCCTGGCCACCAGAACCGATTTTGCACCCTGCCTAGTGTCTTCCTGACCCCACAATGACCTGCCAGTACTCCATCATGAGCTGTAAAGAGTACTCTCTGCCTGAGAGAAGCAGGTACCACCACCTGATTAACCTGGACCACATCCTTGGAAAATCGACGGAAAAGAATGCATTTTTCCGGAAAAAAGAAAACGAACCCTTTCTGCTTTGACAGACGACACCAGTGTTTCCATTTCTCTAATGTACTGAAGAGAATCATCTGAATTCTGCAGTTCTCTCAGTTCTGATGGGTCAACGTGAAAAATCCTGAAATGGAATATGAAGTGGTGTGGGAGAGCTGGCTTCGGGCTTTTGTCTGAGCCCGTGTCATGACAGCAGCAGCTTGGGAATCAACGTTGCAAGTACAAGACCAGAATGGGAGACACTCCTTCTACGTTTCCAAAATAAGATCGGCTATTGGGTCCTCTATGACGCAGCACACAAGCTTTCCACTAAAAAAAGCGATTCCACTTCTACCTGCGCTAAAGGAAAAACCTCCACATTACCTCCAAAGGAGACAACCTTCTGTGTGCGACCCACATACTGATCAGACCGTACCACGCTTTTCGGACACCAGCAGTAGTAGTCCTGTGTCACGCAGTATAGACACTTGAAACCCATTGACCAATCCTTCCACGACTGGTAGAGTTTCCTGCAGTAGAACCTGAACAAAGAACATCTTCCTTCAAAGCTGGTTCATCACGAACCAACAGCAGAAACCTTTGAAGGAGAGTTAGACATGGATTGTCTACCCCCTAAAAAGTGGCACTGGATGCATTTTTGTCCCTTGTAGTGCGCTTAAGATACGTCGGGCATTCCTTTTTAAATGACCTGTACCATTGCACTCACAACAAACGGCAGTTCTGTCTCTGTCTTGTTGATAGAAGCCACCTGTACTCAGAATGCGACCTTTCTGTCCACCCCTACGAGATGAGCGGCGAAGGTTCCTGGTAAATTGAGACCCCCTTGAATTAGTGAAAAAGGAGCCAGGCTGGCTTGTATAAGGCTTGTCATACACAGGTCAGCTGCAAGACCAAAGTCCACTCTGGCTGTTTCGAGCGAAACTTTTGTTTGGGTGTGCTAATCTATAATGTTCAGCAGTTGTAAACCATGGATTGACTGTCCTTCAAAACCCTTTCTTTCAAAAATATAGATCGATCCCTGCTGACACTCAGTAAAAACTGTTCAGACAAAATATGGTCACGAAGAGCAGCATATGATTTTTCAATATGTGATAAATCTACCCATCTATCAAAAAGATGAGTCAGACGAATGAAAAACGCAGGGAATGATTCATCATTTTCAGGGCGGCATGAACGGAACTTTTCCCTGAACCATCTTTTGAACACTGAAATTTTGTAAGAAGAGCATCCTTCATTTTCATCATAGTCTACAATCCTGTCGTACAAATGGAATGGTATAAGCTAAGCGCGCTTCCCTGGAGATGTGCACCCAAAAGCATTGCCCATTCATGTTTCTTCCAGTTTAGATTATAGCATAGGTTTCAAAACGAAAAATGAAAGAATCTATGTCATCTTTATTTTCATTAAAAATGGGAAGCTTAGATTATCTTGAAGCGCCAGCCCCCTTTACAGTAGGTGAATACAGCCCTTCCGTGGCTTCTCTCCCGAGGTTTGACTCGATTCTCTGAGCTTCCAATCTGATTCGTTCCCGTTCTAATTCTAGTTGCTTTTTCTTGTAGGTTACTTTCTCTCTCTTCTCTCAGAGTTTTAGCTTCTCTCTCTTTCTCCTCTCTCAGAGCTTTAGCTTCTCTTTCTCTCTCTCTTTCCTCTTTCTGAGTTTTAGCTTCTCTTTCCTCTTTCAGAGTTTTAGCTTCTCTTTCTCTCTCTCTTTCCTCTTTCAGAGTTTTAGCTTCTCTTTCCTCTTTCAGAGCTTTAGCTTCTCTTTCCTCTTTCAGAGTTTTAGCTTCTCTTTCCTCTTTCAGAGTTTTAGCTTCTCTTTCCTCTTTCTGAAGCTCCAATTCCTTCTGTTTCATCTCGCGCACTTTTTGGCGCTCATTTCTTTCCAAAGCATCTTCAATATATTTGGTTAAAGCCTCACCTTCAAGTCCAAGTGCCTGTGCCTGTCCCACCAGGCGATTAATGTTTCATCATCCATATTCACTTTTCACAATAGAAAAATTACGAAATATAGGTATATTCTTTCACAAATACAATGTAAAAAGAGAATATACAGAAAAAGAAAAAAATACACAAGCCTAAGGTATGGAAACGGACAAAACGAACAGAGATACAAACTATAGGTGTGGCTCATACTACTGACATACAGAAAGTCTACAGAATGACAGACAAGTCAGATAAGATGAGCAGTAAAATCAATTAGACAGGCAAAATGGTTTTTTTGTTTTTGTTTTTTTTTTCACAGAAAGGGAAAGATCCTAAAGTCCTCGGTACCCCAGAAACTTGCTATGTACAATGGGGCACCCACAAAACCGGAGGTGGGAAAAGAAACAAGCAAAAACAACTTGACCAAAAAAAATTTTCAAATGGAAGTATTTCCAAAGCAAACCCTCTGAAACAGGCAAAGTGTCTTATCCCGGAAAAACAACAACTTATAATCCTAACCTAGGGGAAAAAAAAAAAGGGGTCACCACTGTAAAGAAAGTCCCAGATAGAATAAAGATTATGTATTCATGCTTGAATGTGTGCCTGCTGTCTGTACTCTCTGTCACTCCAAATCAGACAAACGCGTTCTCTCCACTAGAAAGGAAACTAAAGTTGAAAACTGCTTAAGCCACACCCTTTTATTAATAAAAGGAGTAAGTTTTTTTTTGGTTATGGCCCCGGTATGGACAGAGGAGAGGACAAGAGGTTAAATTCACCACCCTGGCGAAGACACCTTTTTTTTGTTTGTTCCTCCGCCCCTCACACCGGGCAGCTCTGGAGGTAGCTCTCGGGCGTTCTTTGACTGTCTGACATTCTCCCAGTTCCGGAAGAAGTCACGCCTGTAACCTGTCAAAGACCTGACAGTTTGTCTGTGCCCATCTCCGGGCACCAAGACCCCGTGCTCAGTCCCTGGCACTGGAAGCCTGCACAGTGACAGTCTTTAACATGTGTTCCTCTCTCTCCTTTTTGTCCATGGCCATGAAACCTCTCGTCTTTTCCAAACCTCCCCCTCTTCCCCCAAAGTCCATCCACAGGCCATAAAAATTATTCTTATTATCCTAAGCAGACAAACACAACATAAACACCATACCTTTACATGAACCTCTATCCAAGGAAAGATTTCGATTCACTACCCTCAAGAACAGCAAAAGCACAATTCCGCTTTGTCAACCTCATCAATACCATTTTACAAGAAAGGATTTCCTTTTACTATCCTCGTCATAACCATTTCCTTACATCCCCTTTCTTACAATATCAACCACAATGATTTCAAATAAATTTGCAATTATAGTTGACACAATTTATAGACAAAAACATACACTTCTGTAAAATAAATGCTTGTCCTATTAACTATACATCATCATCAAACACACAATAGCATATCAATTTTCGAGAGACCATACATTGATTGCGTGTGTGTGTGTGTGTTTTGTGTGTGTGTGTGTGTGTGTGTGTGTTATCCATCAGCAACATTTTCCCTTTATTCAACATCTAAGTAAAACTATTGAATGAAGGAACAAACATCATTCATCTTATCTAACTGTTAATTTCAAACGGAATACATCACATTCACGACATAAATACCTCATCCCATTATAAAACGACTGTAGACTTGGGGTTGGAATTCTGCAACATATCAAAGATTGTTTAGTTTCCAATACATGAATTATATTAAACCTCCTATCTCCCTATCTCCACAAATCAACCAATACATACCTTTACAAGGCAAAAGACATGTCAACAGTGTCAGCTAAAACTTCAGCCCGCGACTTCCAAACAGGTGAGCGATTTCTGTTCACGCAAACTGCGCACGCACAACCTCTACTGGGTGTCTTATTTTCTTTTGGCCCCAGCTCTAAATTGTCTGGACAAAACGCCTTTTGTTACACCAACACACGACACCAGAGATTTACAGAGGCCCAATGCAGCTAGTAGATTTTTAGAGCCAGATGAAACAACTTCGCAATCAGTTATCCAACCAACTAAATCTTTCAGACATTGTTATGACTCCTGAAGATCAAGAACGTTATGACTCATCTACACACTGTTGGATATGTAACAGAGAATTATTAGGTGACACAGTAAGAGACCACGATCACATTAGCGGACAGTTTAGAGGAGCAGCACACAACAATTGTAATCTTCAACTTAAGGTTGATCCCAAAAAATGGAAGCTGCCTATCTTCTTTCATAACTTGCGAGGGTACGATTCTCAATTCATTATGCAAGCAGTGACTTCTGAATATAAGAGGGTTACCTGCATTGCACAATCTTCAAAAAGTACATGACTTTTACTCTTGACTGTTTATCCTTTTATGACACTGCCCAACATCTGATGGCTAGTTTAGATAAATTAGCAGGATCGTTACAAGACTTTCCAATCACTAAACAATACTTTGATCCATCTTTAGTGCGTAAAGGAGTTTATCCTTATGAATACATGAACTCGTGGGACAGGTTTGACGAAGACTCGCTTCCTCCTAAAGGCGCTTTCTTTTCTAGTCTTAGAAGCAAAGACATAACTGACTCTGAATATGATACGCTCAGAAAGCCTGGGCAGAATTACACTGCCAAACAATGGGTGATTATCATGATCAATATCTAAAGGCTGACGTGAGTTTATTGGCAGACGTCTTTCAAAATTACAGATCTACATGCATGAAACATTACAGCTTAGACTCATCACATTACATCTCTGCGCCGGCCTTTCTTGGGACGCATTCTTAAAGTCTACAAACATCCAGATTTACTTAATATCTTGATCTATCCACACTTCAGATGATTGAAGACGGGTTGAGGGGAGGTATTAGCATGGCCTCACATCCTTACTGCAAAGCCAACAAGAAGTATTTAGATGATTATGACCCAACTAAACCATCCAACTATCTAATGTACTTAGACGCTAACAATCTGTATGGATGGGCCATGAGTCAACCGCTTCCACTGAGAAACTTTAAAATGCTAAAAGGGCCTCATGATGTCAATACTGTGTTAGGTATGTTGTCACAGCTTACGCCTGATAATCCAGCAGGACTAATCTTGGAAGTAGACTTGAATATTCTAAAAAAATTACACGATCTCCACAACGATTACCCCCTAGCCGCAGAAAGATTAAAGATGAGTCCTATCGAACCGCCTAAACTTGTTCCCAATCTTCGCCACAAAACTAAGATGTGTGCCATTACAGACTGTTACAGTTTTACTTAAGACACGGACTGAAACTAAGAGCTGTTCACAGAATAATTATCTGTGATCAAGAACCCTTTATGAGACCATACATTAAGAAGAACACTGATCTTAGAACCCAAGCCACTGATGTTTCAGAAAAAGACTTTTTTAAACTGATGAACAACAGCTGTTTTGGCAAAACTATGGAAAATCACACAAACGTAAAGATGTTTAAATTAGTTACAAAAGAAAACCAAGCAATTAAGTTTGCTTCTAAGCCTAACTATCAAGACTTTAGAAGATTTAACGACAGCCTGGTTGGCATTATGATGAAGAAAAAGGATGTTAAGTTGGACAAGCCCGTGTTTATCGGCTTCACCGTATTAGAGTTGTCGAAGTTATTGATGTTTTGAATTTCTGTACGCCTACTTTAAACCGCAGTACCCAGAAGAAGAGTTCTTTACACAGACACTGACTCTTTTATTCTAGACGTCCCACAGAAGACTTTTACAAAGACTTAGAAACAGAAGTGGCTAAAGGAACTGATGGGGGGTACGACACATGCGACTATCCAAAAGACAGTCCTTTACATTCAAAATGTGAACAAGAAAGTAATTGGAAAGATGAAGGATGAACTTAATGGGACAGTTATCAAAGAATATGTTGGTTTGCGGTCGAAGATGTACAGCGTTGCCAGCCAGACTTCTGTAATGAAGAAGGCTAAAGGCATAAGTGAAGAAGTTGTCAAAAAAAATATAACTCACGATAACTACAAGCAAGCTCTCTTTGAAAACAAAGTATTTTATCACACAAATGTTAATCTGCGCTCTACTCTTCATCAAGTAAACACAACTGCTGTTAACAAAAAATCACTAGTCTCTAACAATAACAAGAGAACTTAAGTCAGTCCTGAGTTTTCATATGCTGTAGGGCATTGGAGAACTTTAAAAGATTAACTTGACTGACTTAACTAGTACTTAACTTAAGAACCTAACAAGAACTTAACTAGTACTTATTTAAGAACCTAAACTAGTACTTAAAAAAAAACTTATTTTTTTTGTACTTTACTTGTAATTTACTTGCACTTAACTTAGAAAGTACTTTCTATAACTAACTTAACTTGTACTTATCTAGTTCTTAACTTGTACTTTATTTAGTTCTTAAAAACTATTCCATAGAAAATGGGTCTACAACAGGAGGTTGCACTTTTTTTGCAGAAGCTGACTCTTCTTCTTTTACTGGCTTTGTGGGGGTTTGTAACTTTTCTGCTAAGTATGGCGTTAGACATTTGTATGCTAAAACTCCCCCACCAACAACAACAGCACCCAATACATAATAATACATCTTAAATTTTTTGTGATTGTGTTGTTGTTAATTGGGATGTTGGTGCTGGTGGCGATGTTGTATTACTATCTAATAATTTTTGTTTTACTGATTGGTTTGTTTTTTGCAGTCTGTTCCATTCAGCTAGTTTACGCCCAGCCTCAACACGTCCAGGATTTTTTAGGCTTAGTAACACTACTCACTTGCGGCACATTCACTTGTGGCGCATTTTTGCTCCTGCGGATTGCCCTGCGGATTGTCCTGCGGTGTCTTCTTCTCCTGATCGCTCATTTTTTTTATTGCGATTAAATTTAATATGATCAAAATTATTGATTAAAAGTAATTAATCCATGATGAATGGACATAACATAGTCCAAATCTGTAATACATGTCACATGCAAGAGTTTCTAGGGACTTGTTTAAAACCAGATCTTGCGATAAGTCATATTTTAAATCTTCTTCTGAATCAACCGGCGCCATCTTACTTACTAACTTAGCATATAGACTAATCATTGTCTGTCCCACTGATCTAACCATTTTTTGACCCTAGCTGTGCTTCGTACCTAGCGTAGTACTTCTCAACGTCTGAAGTAGACAGTTGCTGAATCTGTTCAATACTTAGTTCAACACCTTAAATACTGTTTAGTTTTTCCACACGCAGCCCGAGGGGTATAATCTTTCTTTATGACAATTGTCTACGGAGTAGTTGCTTGCTCCTCACACTTTAATAGTTCGTCACAACCATTTTTAAAAACAATAAAAAATAAAATAATACTTTTAAAACCAGAGTTTAACGCTGGGTTTAAATTTTGCAGTGCCCATCGTTGGTGTTAGAGTCTATTCAACCCTTGCAAATGTTTGTTAGGAATAAAGCCGCCCAACATGGGAAAGATAGAAGATTCGCCAAAACTAGTTGCAACCTTATTTTTAGCTTTAACAACAAAAGATTATTTGATTAAAAAGCACATAGACAGTCTTTCGTGTTATGATTATTTTAATTATTTTTTTAGTTAATAAAAAGATGAGTGAAAAAAAGATTATCAATACGATTTACCACTCTGCTGTAATTAGCGGCCTTAGTATAGGCTATAGTGTGTTAGCAAAAAACATGTTTAAAATGAAGCCGGTGGATCTAGGAAGGTTAGATATTGAGGATTTGTTAAGGTTATAGTTGTAATTACTGCCGGGATTGCGTCAAAAGACTTTCTTGTTACGCAGGGAATTATCCCAGAAAATATTAGTGCATGAAAAATATTAATTCATAAAAAAAATAATTTATAAAAGATGGCGGGAGTAGTTATGATGGAGGAGGAGCTATTGTTAATGCTTTGGCCTTCTCTGGAAGCAATTATATGTTTAGTAAATTGAGGTCCGACGAAGAGAGAGAACGCCATAACAAGGCAATAGAAGATTAAGCTAAGGCAAGAGATGCTTATGAGAAAAGACGAATTGCCCACTTAGACTTTATTAATAAAAAGTTAAGAGAACAGGGACATGCAGAGCACACATTTACAGATGTTGATGAGGCAATGAATGAGTATTACTTAGTGACAGGAAAGAAGTTTCTAACAACACCGCCTCCAGAACTGTCTGACTTTTATGAGCCCTCAGAAGAACAAAAATAGCAGAAATTGGTTTTATTGTGGGTGCTATGGGAGCAATCTATATTCTTGCACAAACATTCTAAAAAAACAATTAAAAATCCGATTAAAATACAGTCCTCCTTATGGACAATACGAAGTACAAAATATATTATTCACCTAAAGGGTATTGGAAAGGAAAGACTGCTATTGAAAAACTAAGTAAAGCTGCTAGAGTGTCTGAATCAGATGCGAAGACTGGCTTTCAAAACAGGCAATTTGGCAAATATATCTGGGCCCGCCCCAAAAGAATAATAAGACCTAGATTTGTTAATTCAGTTCCAAATGACGCCCACCAGATGGACTTGTTGTATCTTCCACATGATAAAGTTAGAAGAAAAAAGTTAATCAAAAAATCTTGCCGTTTGGGCTAAAGTAAGATACTTGTATGCTCCTGGAGAGGCAGAAGGTGATGTTAGAATTAGAGCTACAGATCCATATGGAGCGTAGATGTATATGAAGTTGAAAGAATCATGAAAACAATCCCTCCCATATATTATTTAAGAGAGACTCTCTCTTCTAGCGGTGCTACTGCGTCTAAAAAACCTGCCCCTAAAGATCCTTTGTTCGCGAAGAGTTGCAAGTTGTCCCACCAAACACAGTTGAGTTAACAAAAAAGTAGTATTTATTTTTTGTTAAACTTATTTTTTTAGCCTATTTTGGGTTTAACCGATCATGTGTTTGTTTTTCAATGTTCTGTTTTAATTGCATCAGTGTCTAAACCCGTCGTGAAGTAAAAGTCTTTCTCCACTCCTTTTGAAGTTCAATTTTTTGTCGTCTATAATCCTCACCATCAGCCAAAAGCTTCTGAAATTCTTCGTCCGTAATGTTTTCATCCTGTAATGATTTGCTTATTCTTAATCTTAATGAACAAAGTTTTGCTGATGCTAGGGCTACAATGGCAGTGTGCTTTTGTAATTTAGGAGTTAATTTTTAAAAAACAGCACTTACAATCATAGACACGGCGCCTAAACCTAAACCAAGGCCCCCATAATGTTAAAGAGGCTGGCGCTCCAACCACAACAGCTAAAAGAGCAACACTAGACCCAGCACTTACGCTAGCTACAGCTGATGAACCAGTAATTACATAAGAAAAAGTATTTAAAGCTTTAGCATATTTTTATTCTAGTAACTCTATACTTATCCAAGTCGCTTTCTATTTCTTTTTGAAGTTCAGTTATTTGCTTTAACCTAAACTGTTGAACCTCCATTTTTAAAATAAGATTATTTTTTAAATTAATCTTATACATATTTTTTATTAATCCTTCTGGCAGCACTTCATCAACAGAGTAAAAACGCAATAAAATCAACATACTTAATGACAATAAATCGAGTACAGTTAGTTTGTCTTTGTCAACCATCACAGTAAACTTGTCAGTGATTTAAAGGTGTTTATTCGTCTCCGTTTTTAGTAATTGCAATAACGAGCTTAAGAGGAGCATCCACGTTTTCAGCCTTTATTTGTATGCCTCTGATTAACGCATGTTCTGGCAAAACTAGTATCTCCCTCCCTCGGAGTAATAAATAAGCGAAAAATCATCGTCATTTGCCTAGGTAGTACTGTAGCGTTGGGGTAAATTCTAAACCGACAGTGTCACCCCCACTTCAGCTAAGGACTTCTTTCTCTGTAGCATATATTCAGAACCTCGCTTAGTTATTTCAATCTGTTTTTTCTGTTGTGTTCCCGGAACTAGGCTAACAAGAAAGGGCACTTCATTTAAAGCCTTTCTAAAATTGTTGTTCTTATCAAAGTATACATTAGGGCTTCGTAGTTCAAACTTTAAATTCCAAGCAGTTTCAGGAAGCAACGCCCAAGCATTCTCTCTTTTATGAAGTTTGTATTCATGTTTGCCAAAGTCGTTTGCCCTTAAATTTCTTATCTCTTCTAAGGTAGGATATGCTGTCGTTTTTGTCTTCAATTTCTGTTCGTTTGTAAACCCCATCATCTGTGTACTCAAATCCATAAACATTTCCTGGCACTCCTATTAGATCAAACTCGGTTGTGTCTGCTAGGTCTTTTAGCTCTACTACAATGCATTTAGGAGCTAGCTCCGCTTTTGATTCTGGCCCCTGAGACATTCTTTTTATAATATAAAATTAAAATTAAAATAAACAAATTGTTAAAAACAAATTATAATAAACAAATTATAATAAACAAGCGTATTGAACTGGGGGGTCAGTACGCAAGCATAGCTTAGCGTGCTTATTTTTCTAACTGCTCTTTTATTTATTTTAGCTCATCTTTATCCCTTATTATATAATTTTCACTTAAACATTCTTCAAAACTATCTTTGTCCTTAGTGTAAAATAATACAACCGATTTTAACTGCGATCGAAAGTCTTTTTAAGACAGCATTATATTTTTGAGTTAAGAGCCACACAGAAACTAAGCGTGTCGTCCACTAAAGGCCAGCTTTGACAGAGCTTTTCTTTTTTTAACAATGTCTCGTTCAGCTGAACAATCATCAATAATAAACAGTGTTTCAGTTCCTCAAATAGTCTATAGTATTGTTCTAAACAATCGCTCAGTTTGTCGCTAGGATCAACTAAAAATATATCTCGTCTGTCCAAATAAACTTCCTTTCTTTGTAAGACTTGTTGTGCTTAATGGTTGTGCAGAATATAACAATGTGCTCGTAATGAAACCTGCATATTGTTTGCAACAAATCAAGTACGAAGACAGTTTTCCCACACCCAGTAATCCCGCAGATAAGAGAACAGTGCGGATCTTTTGGCAGAAACTTCAAGCTATCCATCTGTTTTTTATTAGAATATTTCTTCTACATTTTAATAAGCCACGTCTTTTAGCCTGTTTTCTTCAATGTTTAACTGAGCATCACAAACCGTAAAAACATGTATTTTTATTGGGGCGTTTCCGTCTGCTTTCTTGTGAATATTTATTTTTATACCATCTTGCCCTATCCTTTCTCCACTTCCAAAAAATCTGTTGTCAAATGTGGATCTAAAATCCAGCCACAGCCCATATTTAGTTATCAAGTAGTCTTCGAGTCTTACATCATAAAAAGGCGAAGTTTTTTTACATACGCGATCAACTGCAGGATCCCTTTGCTACCTCCAGCGAATAACTTTCTTATTTCATCAAAGTGTTGGTGAGGTAAAAAGTCCGCGCCCTGAATACAACTGATCAGACTTACCATTTATTGCACAGTCAACCTTCTCATTTTTGGATTATAAATCGCTTCTGATTCTCTCTGAAAAGGAGTTGTTTCTTCAGTAAATAAGAACAAAATTCCTTTTAAAGACTTCAGAGGGCTGATTTAGATGTATGTTCCAGAGAGTGTCTCGCTTGTTTCTATTTTCTGTAAAGGAGTGTATACGTTTTCATAATAAATACCGTTTTACTTTTATACTGGGTTAAGATTGTTCTGGCCAGTCCAGGGTTAGTAACATCATCAAACCCAAGAGAGATGTCACTAACCGCGTATTTAGCTTCAGGATCTTCAGACAGAACGACAGAACCGCTAGGATTAATGTCAGTCCATAAGTAAGTTTTTCTTTTAGTGCGCCTTGGTAATATGGCATATGCGTCTTTAACAGTTCAAAATCTAGAGGGATGCAGAATCTGTTGCCAAATGCTTTGCTACTGCCTCATCTTTAACATCATTCTTTGCATCTCCGCTTTAAACCTGTGCTTGAGACCGTTTGAACTTTGTATTCCCTGATAAGCTTTCTCTTTTCTTTCTTTTTAGGCAGCCATAGATCAGAAAAGAGGGCAAAAATGTCTGCCTCGCTTAGTTCAAAGACATTTTTGCCCTCCAGTTTGATTACTATATGATTAACGATAGCCCTACCTAAATTAGCAACAACAGTAGCATTAGGATCTGCCGATGTAATATCTATTTTGAATGATAGTTTAGCAGTGCCTGGCATTATAACATCGTCAGCGCCAAGATCAGGGAACATAATGTTAAAGTTTGTCCAGGCTGAACTGTTGATGGAGTATTTACACTAATTACAGTCTGCCTTATACCTTTTACGCCGTGGGGTTCCTTCTCTTTTCTATATGGATCAAGGTCACAACCGTATGAGTTCATTTTTTTAAAACAAAAAAGAATATAAATAAAAAAAATATGGATGAAGATTTTGACCCGATTGATCCTGTTGAAGAAGAAGATGAAGATGAAGAACTAGGCCCTTCATTGCAAGAAGAGCTTGAAGGAGTGGGTTCTTTACTCCCTAGACAACGTCAAGAACTATTGCGAGAAAGAATTCAATCATTCTATAGAAGCATAGGACGAGAGCTACCAGACGTCTTGATCCTAACGATTTTGAGGAAGATGGTGGGCAATTGTATATAAGAACTGGTGCTGGAGAGCGCGTGAAGGTTACTTAACGCAGAACCCAAACAAGTTTTTAAAACTAAGCACAATAAGGCGAAAACTCCCTATTGCTAAGGCAGAACAATTAAACCTTTTAGAGCTTAGATCCGAAGCCGTTAGTCTTTTACAGAACTTGAGGCAAGAGTTCCCAACACAATCTGAAATACAAAACATACCTCTTCAAAATTTAAGTCAACAAGCAGATGATGCAATTAACAAAACAGATGAATCAATTTGAAGAGCAGACGATAACAATTTAGGGCAAGAAGAAAAGGCTAGAATACAGCAGAAAATACAAGATTTAATGCTACAAAGGGCGGCCAGGTTAGAAGTGTTGTCTACTAACAGAGCGCAGCTAGCATCACAAACAAGCAGAATAAGAGAAACTATAAACAGAATACTTTATGAAAACACTACGCCAGCTGAAAGAATAAGGACTTTGTTCAGGGAGCAGGGGATTACAATAGTTAGTATGTTAACTGCTGTTGGGTTTGCTATCTCTACACTCGTTTATGATTTAACTGGCAGTGCACCAACAGGGCCCGTAGCCCCTCCGACACCTCAGCCTGGTAAAAGTTGGATTAGAAAACAGTTGCATCATCTAACAAACTTATTAAAAAGTTAGCCGCCAAAGCGCTTGAAAGCTCTGCCTGGCATAATAGGCAGTGTTGTTAGTTGGGTTTTGTCTATATAGGGAAAGTTGCCGGTTATATGGCTGACCATCTGTGGACGTTAGGAGTGCTAGCTGCTGGATTAATTTTTAGTGAATAAGTATAGCTAATCCAGTAAAAGTTAAAAATACAACGAGGGCTGTCTTTTCGCTAGTGTGACTGTCAGTATGAGGTAGATCAACAGGTGGAGTGCTTTCTGGCTGTGGGGCGCTTTATAACTGGAAACGCTTTCTTCAAGGCTAGGCACTTTCTTTAAAATGGATGGAGCGGGGCCTTGTGTTTAAGCCTTGATTGTGCCTAATTTTTGATCGTCTCCAGCTATGAGGATTTCATTGTTATAATTCTGTATCATGCCAACTGTAGTCTAAGGTCAGAGGGTAGCATGTATAATCCATGGCCTACAACAAAGTCAACCTTTGACCTAGCATGTGCAAGAACGTCTTGATACCTTTGTATGCTGGCAGGCAAATCAACAGCCGAGTTAATAGCATCTTCTAAATTAGCTAGAAATTGTTTTCTAGCATCAAACCTGTAGACTGATCTACTATGCTAGACTTGGTCTGTGCTTGCGCTCCTAATAGACACCAAACGTATGTTCGTATGGAGCCATTAAGTCTTTGCACTCCTGGCATTGTTAGGCCTTTACTTCATCTAAGATAAATGTTGCCCAAGCATTAGGGTGTTTTTGTTCAATTGACCCTAATCGAACTTGTTTTTTCTGGTTGAAAAGAGGTGTGACCAGGCCAGTAGTCATAATTATATTCTCTTTTTGCGCCCCACAAATACAATGTGCCTAACCCATGATTGCGGTCTAACTTTTGTCTAAAATCAGTTGAAGGATCAATGTTAAATCGTTGCAGATTCTTTCATATGCATTATTGTCCATTGGGCTTTTAAATGGATTAAACGCGTTGTCGCTGGGGGGGGGCACTTGTAGTTCAGTTAGTATCGCCTGTACTGGTAATAAAATGAAAGTTATATACTGACCTTACTAAAAGATTGGGATGGTTTAAATGGTTTGCATATGAAACACCGCAGCCTGTGGTTGCGCAGTAAATCGCAAAATTTAACTGATTCTGGAAAAAAGTCATAGGGCGAGATGACCATGCTGATGGCACTCTATCATTATTTATTGGTGGATTTAATATTTAGTTAGCGGGTTTACAAGTCTAACTTGGAAGCCGTAGGATTCATCTACTGCAATGGTTAGATTGCTGAAGTCCAAAGATTTGGGGTTATAAAACGCTCCTACATTGTAAGTGGCACTTTCGTTATATTTAAAAGGTTCCATTTTTTAAATAGTTTTTAAAATAGTTATAAAAAAGATGTACATCTATATAACCAAGCAAAACGAGCGTGTGTTTTTAACGTACCCAATTGTCAATTGGCGCGGGAGTTGTAGGATTGCCCTTAAAGAAATTGGCTTTAAAGTTATGTGGGTTAACATATCTGAAGGAGCTCAGAATAACTGGATTAATATTAGTAACGACGTGGGCAATCAAATAACTCATGTAAAAATACCTGATGGTTACTACAACTTTTGTTTTTTAAAAGAAGTACTTAGCGAATTTGGCATATTGCTAACAATCAACGAAGCAAACCTCAGAATTACTATATTTCCCACTAGAAGAAAGAAGAGAGTACACTTTTCCTAAAGGCCTTGCTCAAATCTTAGGCTTCCACAGTAGCGATAGAGCTTATAGATTTAGTACAAGAGAAGATGTTTATCAATTTGAAGGTAATAAACCTTCTGACTTTCTAGTGAACCCAATGTTGTATGTTCATTTTCAACAGTTAAAAACAGAAGCTAATTTGTTTGATGGCTATCCGTCTACAGTTCTAAAGGTTTTGCCATCAACTAGGGCGGGGTTTTGCGATTATCGATTAATCTCAGTTGGAAAAAACAGTGAATTTAAAGAATTAATTAATGGGCCTATAAATTCATTGGATGTAAAAATAACTAACCAAAATGGAAAGTCGGTTGTTTGTTCTGATTTATTAATGGTGTCAGAAGTAGAAGAGCATGCTGTAAATCATTAGATTTTTTATATTATAGTGAGAGAATGTAAATATCTATGTTCAAGCTCACCCATCTTATTTCTCTTGTTTTGTAGCAAGGAACTGAAGAAGTTATATGTGTGTGCGTGAGTGGCAGGGGGTGGGGCGTGTTTGGTTTAATCAACTAGGTCAATCGATCCCAGGTCGTTTTGACCTAGTTTACTGCACTGCTTTGTAGAACAAACGTGAGTGTGTGTGCGTGCGTGGGGTGGGGTGGTGGCAGGGGTGTGCGTGGGGTGGGGAGTATGCGTGCGTGGGGTTGGGGTGGAGGGTATGGGTGTGCGTGCGTGGGTTGGGGTGTGTGTGCGTGGGGCGGGGGTGGGGTTGGGTGGGGTGGGGTTGGGGTGTGTGTGTGCAGGAGTTACCTCCCTTAGTATTATTTTCGGCCCTGTTGAGGGCCTTTCCAGGTCATTGTTCGTGCGCGGAACAATGACACAGTTCTGGCGTATTTTTAGCCTTAGGCCGTCGTCTGCTTCATCAGCCAGTAGTATTGATTTTTTTCACAGCAGGCCGTCACTCTGCCAGAAGTCGCGAAAACCAACGTCGCTTTGCATATATTTTAAAATGAGCCTTCTTTTCTCATACAAGCTGTGGATCGAAATTCCTAGCTTGTGGAACTTTGGATAATAGTAAAAACAAAATGATAATTCCGTCAGTTTTTTACACATCGTGGGTTCCATCAGAATTTCAGTTTTCAAATAATTATCCCAGGACGCTTTTGGATTAGATTTTTTAAAACAGTTTTTGTTCTTTCAAGCCAATGGCCTAAAAAGCAAAGATTGCCGAAGAGTTTTACGATTTTCAGCTTTGATCTCAGAAACAGCCTTCAGCAAAACAGGCGTAATTTCAGCCATGTTTTCAGCTTTCATAAAAAGAACCTTCGTCGATCGGCTCATAATCAAGTTTCTCTACAAAACAATTACGTAAAAAAGCATCCAGTTCACTTACTGTCATTTCACGTTTTCCTTTGCTTCGTTTCCGAAAAATTTAAACTCTCTTTTGGTCAGACCGGTTTCAAGCAAAAGCGAGCTAAAAACATGTCCCCACTCCTTAACGTCCCGGTCGGAAAAGATCGACCCTGGCTGGGACTGACGAGCCCCCAGCCAAGAATGATGTCATACCTCCTGTCGATTGGTTGAACGCGCACACGTGATGGGCGAGCTGTCACGTGATTTGCACGTCCGTTGCACACGGCTTTCGTTGGAGCTGTGGCGGCTAATATTGATTAGAACCAGTCTGGGAGTGGAGACTGTCAAACCATATAAATGTTTAGTTGATTTTATGTCCTGGGAGAGAATGTAAATATGTTGGTTCAAGATCACCAAATCCTATTCTGCACGGAAACCCCCGTTTTAAAGTACTAATAACGTCAATTTTAGAGGTTTTTGGATGTTAATTTTGTTTAGAAACAGGTGTTAATTTTGGCAAAAATCAACACAAGATGGACGTGATTTGTATGTGAAAAAGGGGGTTTTCGTGTAGAATAACATGGGTGGTCTTGAACCAACATATTTACATTCTCTCCTGTCCTTCCCTATCATGTTCTCAACTACTATGTCCTTTCATTCCTCACCATGTCTCATGTAGTCTGTCCTTCCCTTTCATGTTCTCAACTACAATGTTCTTTCTTACACGTGGTGTTCTGATGCACCGGTTTCTGTGTTATCATGTCGTCGTGTGTTTTCCTTCCTCACCATGTTTTCATATCCATCTTTACATTTCATATTGTGCTCACCCTTTTTTTTCTCTCAGGGTGTCCATGTCCATCCAGCCTTTGTCATGACGCCCACACACATCCTCCCTTTCTCTCGATGCCCCCGCCAATCTGTCCTTTCTCTCGATGTCCCCGCCAATCTGTCTTTTCTCATGATGTCTGCTTCCATCTGTCCTTTCCCACGATGTCCATATCCATTTATTCTTGTTATCATGTCCACACCGATCCTTTGCATGTTGATTTCTCTGTAAGAGGCACATTCGGGTGTGTTTTTTCCCTTTCCTTTCCTTTCTCATGATGTCATCGTCTATCTTTCCATACTCATGATGACCACACCCATCTTTCTTTTTTGTATTTGTTCCTCCATTTAAAAATAAAAAATTCCTTATCGATCTGTCGTTTCTTCTCATGGCGTCTTCTATCTTTCCTTTTTCATGATGTCCTTATTCATCGTATCTTTGTCTTCTCATGGCGTCTTCTATCTTTCCTTTTTCATGATGTCCTTATTCATCGTATCTTTGTTTTTTTAATTCTTGATGTTGCTGTTTGTTATTACCTTCCCCATGATGTCATTTATC
>JAFLJL010000294.1:0-25000 GCA_018398815.1 Conus ventricosus | reverse complement strand
CAGAGATATTGAATACGCCTAATGACTCGTGAATGCCCTGTTGCGTGGATGAAAAAATGTACTTAGCAAATGAAGAAGGGGGAAAAAACTCCACTGACAAGGCCAATGGCGCAGTCAGATGGTATTGAATACGCCTAATGACTCGTGAATGCCCTGTTACGTGGATAAAAAGAAAATGTACATAGCAAATGAAGAAGAAGGGGGAAAAAAGACTCCACAGTTAACACGGCCACTGGCGCAGTCAGATGGTATTGAATACGCCTAATGACTCGTGAATGCCCTGTTACGTGGACTTAAAACAGGTTAATTTCATCAATTAATTCAAGTTTTAAAACCATACGCTAACGGGCCAATGGCGCAGTCAGATGGTATATAAAATACGCCTAATGGCTCGTGAATGCCCTGTTGTGTAAACTGAAAAAAGTAAATTAATCATCGTAATAAAGGGGGGGGGGGGGGGGCGGGGAACCTCCACAATTAACACGCAAGTGGCGCAGTCAGATGGTATGAATACGCCTAATGACTCGCGAATGCCCAGTTACGTGGACAAAGCTGATGTTATCGTATAACACTAAAAAGAAAGAAGCATGTGACTGCTGGAAGCACGCGTGTGGGTCAGATGACCATCGCCAGCTCAGGTGGGGTCAGGGAAACGTCAAAAACCTTGGCAACTGGAAACCCTGGTTGATCTCGAGACAGGGGGACCCCAAAGAACCCGGAGAGGGCGGGTCGGGGGAACCCACCGTTTGAGGGGCGGGGGGGTTTTGGGGGCGGGGGGGGTGATTTTGGGTTTGCTGGGGTTGGGGGTTCCGTCTCCCAAAGGGGGGTTTTTTTTGTTGGAATCTGTCTCAAAGGGGGGATGAGGGGTTGGGGTCGATGGGAGAAAAAAACTCGGAGAAAGTCCGGGGGGTTCTGAAATAAAAATTTTATGAGTCCCTTTTAGGTACACACCCCCACACCCCACACACACACACCACACACCCCACACACACACACCACCCCACACACACAAGTACAACTTTCTCACGCGCACGCGCCCACAACACACACCACCCCACACACACCCACACACACACACACAACCACACACACACCCAAAACACCCCCTTATACACACATGACACCCCTCCCGGGGCACACATCACTCACACCCCAACTCAAAACCCCCCAAACACACACACACACACACACAACACACACACAAAAAACACACCCCCCAACACACACACACACACCCCGCACGCGCACCCCGCGGCAAAACCCGCACAGGCATACACGCACACACAAAATGAAACACAAGCACACATGCACATCACACATCACACTCGCGGCAACCCCCGGGGGCCCAACCCGTCCCGTATACACCCACACACACACAACACACACACACAAACCACACACACAAAACACACCACACACACTGCAAGTGCCCACACACAAAACAAAAAACACATAAACACACACATGAAAACACATCCACACACACACACACACAAAACAACACACACCCCACACACACACACACACCACACACACACACACTCGCACGCAAGCGCAACGCTTTACCGCATGCACTCAAACACCCGAAAGCTCACTTTCCCACGCAAACACATAAAAGACACACCCCACGTAAGCACACGCCACCCACAACACACACACACACCCAAAAAACACACACACACACACACACACAAAACACACAACAACCACCACGCCAAACAAAATTCCCACGCAAAACAAACACATCCACGCAAACAAAAGGTAGGGCACGTGCACGAAACAGGCATATACATGGACACACAGCTTGTGCATGCACGCGCACACACACAAACACAAAACACACCACACACACACACACAAAACACCCCCAAAACACACACACACAGTGACAAAAATGCAAGAGAAAACCTTTGCGAGGGTAAATCATTCGAAAGATTTCTTTTCCCCCGCTAGCTTGTTTCCCCTCCGTCTTCCTTTTCGGGGATAATGTAGTCACAAAATAAATTCAGCAAAGTCAAGTCCCCCAAAAAAACCCCTCCAACTTCCCCCCCCCCCCCCCCACCCACCCCCACCCCTTCGCCCCTCCCTTTTCAACTTTTTTTTAAAATTTTGAGCCCCTTTTCCCTCTTTATACACATTTGACCGACAGGGCTGTTGTTTTACGTTTAAACTGCATCCTTTGTCCCAGCTTGAAAAAACCCGGGGATTGGCACAAATGTTTTTTCGGCTTTCCCTGAGGAGGGGGGGGGGGGGGGGGGGGGGGGGGGGGGACATTCATTCATAACTCGGCTTTTTTTCATTAAAAAATGACGCAATCGATACATGACTCTTTTCGCTCGGGCGCTTGTTTAATATTTCAAATGTCCAAACGACAAAACAAATTGTTATTTTTGCTTTACCCCAGCAGTACGTTTAAAATTTTTCAAGCGCATGCAGACTTCTTTTGGGTATTAAAAATAAAATATTTAAAACAATTTTTGGGCATGGAAAACCTTTCGTATTTGCCCAAATCGAAATTTGTCCAAGTGTCAGTGGTTTTTTTCCCCGCGCATGGCATAATTTTAAACCCGTTCATCTTACGATCTTGGTAAACCCCGGGCCGACTAAAAAAGGTTTCCCGCAAGAAAGGTAAAATTATTAAAAAAGCAAAAAAACCTTTTTTTGAAGGTTCAGTCGAGGCCAGATTAAAGGGGGCACCCCGGGCATAACGACACCCCCAATTTTTAAGGGGAAAGTCTAACGAGTTCCCTTCCCGTGGGCAGTCTTTTTTATTTGGGGAAAAGAAGACTGGGGTTGGGGAAAATAGTTTCGAAATCATTTTTTCGTATAGGCCAACAAAATTTATTTCAATTTTAATCGTTTTAAAAGGCCCACACTTACCAAATTCAATAATTTTATTTTGGCCCCGTTCATTTAAAATGCCTGAATTAAATATTTCACGTTTTACCATCAACACGTAGTTTTATCTAGAGTTTTCTTTTTCATCTGTTTGCTCTCATCATATCGTGTTCCCAAAGTACAAATCCATATTATGTAAATTCTTTTTTAAAGCTAAACCGTTTTTATGAAACCCAAAATTTTAAAGTTTGTGATATTTTTGAATGCAGTTTTATTATTTAAAAAATCTAAACGGGGTTCAAGTTATAAAACAACCCTTTTTTCTCGAATCTAAGTGATCTGTAAAATATAAAATTGACGCACCGGGCCGCTGTGGCGAAGTGGTTAGGGGCGGGGACATCCGGGCTGGGGGGTCGGGGTTTTCAATCCCATCAAAGTCAGGGGGGTTTTTTTCTCCCCCGACCGGCTCCTACCCAGATTGATTTTCTGCGGCCCTCATTGGGGAAGACTGGGACCAAAACAGTCGATTTTTTCTTTCCCTTAATGGATGCGTCTCTGGAGTGTTGCTAAAATTTTTCTGACCAAACTGCGGGTGCCTTTCCCTGGGGCCCTTTGGTTTTGGAACGCCGGGATATATTATGAAAGGAAGCGTAGAGTAAAAGGCCCGGGTCATGTAGTCTCAACCGAAATGGAAATCCGTAGAAATCATCTTAATCATCCTCATTCTCAATTGAAGCAAAAAAAAAAAAAATGTCTCAAATTCGGGGGGCCCTTCATGCCCTACTCTCATGGTAAACCCTCATTTTTCGATGTCCTCTCCACCCCTTGTGGTTTGGTTTTGGGTTCCGTGGGCCCACTGTATGGGGTTCCAGGGGGCGTCTTTGGAGGGGAACGGGGGGCCCCCTTCCGGGGAGAGCTCCCTCACCCCGGGCCTCCGCGACTAAGCAATTATTGTCCAGTGGGGGGCTTAGTAGGGGGGGTCCGCGTATTTTTAGATCAGAACACGCCACGAACACCACCGAAGTGACTGGGCAGCAGGCAGTGTCCCCCCTCCGGGGGGTTCCCCTCTTGACGATTTTGACTTTGGATTTCCCCCCTTATTGCGGGTCCCGGGGCCCTTGCGGCGGGGCCGACCAGCTGGGGTTGTGGAGGGGGTGTGGGAAATGAGCGGCGTGGGGCACTGCCTCTGAGGGGGCGCAGAGTTTGGGGGAAAAGGAAAAAAAAAATCAAAAAAAAAAAAAAAAAAGATTGACGCCTTTTGATTCAATCTGTTGGGATTTAAAAAAAATTTGAAATTTCTCAAGCATTAACCTTGGCGAAAAACCCTAAACAAGGCCAAAATTAGAATTTTCCAAATACATTTTCCTTTTTTGTTAACGATTTTTATCGTAAAGTTTTTTTAAAAGGGAAAATAAATTGAAAAAAAAGAGCAAGTTTAGGAAATTTGTAAATGTTTTTAAGCGGGGAATGGGTGGATTAGTGATGGGGGCCACTATAGTAAAAAGATCTAAGACACTGTTATCTTGCATTCCCTTACTTCTGTTTCAACCTTTTCCCCCCTACCACCCCCTACAAACCCCTAACTTGAACCCCTTTACCCCTTCCTTTTCGTCCACCCGGATCGTCTCCGCATTTTTATCTTTCGCCTTCCAAACACGAAATTTTCCCACCCCACTTCACCCTTTCACCCGGGGGAACGTGCCTGGTGTTCAACCTTCCCGGGGATCGAAGTAACGTAAATTTGTCGCGGAACCCCGGGAACCCTACACTTTCCCGGGTGAAGCGGGGCCCCAAATCACAAAAACCACATCCCTCCACATCCAAGCACGCCACAACACCCCTCAAAACATTTTTTTCATAATTATTTTTGTGTATAACTAAAATTCGTGGTATTCCCCCGGGAAAGAAAATTTTGTGGGCCCCCGAGCTGCCCAATCGATATTTGTGCACTGCAAGAAGCGAAGGGAAGAAGGAAAGAATTTTGTTGTTTTTTAAGTATATGTGCATGATTAATTTTTTTTTTGTATGTAATTCATTCATAGGGAACAAACGGACATCAACATTCAAAACAACCTTTCGACATATCCACTGCAATTTAACATCATCTTAACCCAAATTTAAATTTAAAATTTATTTTTTGTTTTTCAAAAAACAAACCTCTGGTTCCATACGTAGAAAGAAATGAAGGGGGGGGACGAAAGCCCTTTACTTTCCTACTTCGGTCAATCGTTTTTGCCTGAGCATTCAACCATCATTTTTGAAAGGGGGCTTTTTTTAAAAACGGGCACATATTATTTTGGGGGGTCGTTTCCCCGGGAAAACTTTTTTATCGGGAAAGTACCTGGAAGGTTTAGTGACGCAGGCAAAAATTTTTTAGACCGCAACCTTCACCTTCTTTTTTAAATGGGGGGTTGGGCGGGGCGCTCCGTGATCTATTATATGTGTTTTACCATCTAAACATATAAATTTTAAAAAAAAAGAATTTTACATTTTGTTCATAAATTTTTGTATTTATTTTTTTTATTTGCGAAAGCAAATTTTTTCATTATTTTCCCCAAAAATTTTTAAAAAAACCTCAACACAGTAAAAAGAAAAAGTTAAAAGACCTTGGGCCCAAATTTACATTTATATTACCAAAGAGATGTTTTTTTAAATTCTTAAAAATTTTATTTTTCTAATCCCTTGTGGGAAAAAGAAGATTTTATTTAAGTTCCAGGTTGTGCCCCTTGGGCGTTACCCGCAAATTTGGGTTGTGCAGTGGGGTTGTAAATTTGGGCGGATTGGGACACAAGGATTAGAGTAAAGTATTGATTCCCCTAAAGCGGCATTTCAACCCTAACTAAAAAACTTGGTGCGAGGTGGGACCACGGGCATTTTTTCCCGGGGGCCGTAAAAATTTTTTGGGGAAACGTACGTACATAACAAAGAAATATTTTTTTAGCACTCCCTTCCCTCCCGTTAAATAAAGTTTTGTTTCGGTTTGCTGTGTGTGCCAAAAAATGGGGTTGGGTTTTTTACGGGTTTTTAATACCCTGTTTGGGACAGCTTTTTCATTTCCCTCCCATTCCCAGACACTTAAATTAAAGGCCGAACCCAAAAAAGTCTAAAACATTTGTAACCAACAATTTTTTTTTGTTTTTAAATCCAAGAGGGGGCATGTACAAAATTGGTTTTCTTTTTAACTAGGGGAAAAAAAAAATTCCCAAAAGGAAAGGAAAGGTCCCTTTTTGCACAATTTTTTGGTGTGTTGTCATTTTTTTGAACTTTGGGCCCGACCATTGGGGAAAATGAAAAACTTTCAAACCCTATCCCACAAATCTACAGGAAAAAAAACCTAGTCGAGTTTTGGGATTAAAAGAATTGGGCGGGAAAATTTTGGGTAATTTATTCACTCAAAAGCACAGAAAATATTACATTTTTTATGAAAAAAAACTACTAATTAAAAACTAAAAACCCCCCCTTGGTTTAAAGGCCGCTACAATGCTGAAAACACTGTTGCCCGACGGCTTTTTTTCAAAAGATTTACATTCATTTGCCAAGTACCCGCTGTTAGCTGGCCGGTTGGGGAAAAAGCCTGCAGAAAACAAACCCCCTTTCCCCCGATCTGCAAAACCACGGCTTTCCCTGCACTGTGGGTGAGCGTAAACCTCCCCTTACTCTCAAAACTAAAATGGCTTCTCTGAACCCGCTGTGTTGGGGGTTTCGAGTGTGGTTATCCCCATTTTTTTTACAACAAAGGGTTGTGTAGTGTGTTTTTCCCCGTCGTGGTGGAAGTTGTTTCTTTACCCCTCGTGTTTTGAAAAAGTGTGTCAATAACTTTGGCATTAACGCTGACGGGATTTGGTTTCCCCCCCGTTATTTGTAATTTTTTTAAATTTTTTTAAGACAACAGGGCTTGCAGTGGTAGGGACATGCCCACAAAAAGTCCCGACGCCCGGCAAACCCGCCAAGGGCAAAGTCAGTCCCGCAAATTTAAACTAGTTTTGGGAAAACCAACAATGGAAAGCTTGGCACTAAGCTAGGGCCCAAAAGGACAGAACTCGCTCATTACAACAAGGGGGAAAAAAAGAACGTGAAATAGAAAGAGAGGGAAAAAGAAAAAAAAGGAGGAAAAAGGGCGTGAAGAAAAAGAACGAGAGAAGGGAAAGTGAGGAAAGAGATTTGAAAGAAAGAGAGGCGAGGGGACAATTAAAACTAGAGTTAGCGAAGTTAAAGCAGGAAAACAGTGGTGAAAGCTCAACCAAGTGGGTAGCGCCCAATCCATTCTAAGACTGTAGTGGGCCGGGTAAGGTCCCAAATTACCTTACTTAGAAAACAAGGACGACCTTTAGTCATATTTAACCAATTTGAAAAGGGGGCAGCATCAATGGATGAACGAGGAGGGAAAGGGGTTCCCCGGTTTGCCCATTAAAACCAAGGGGAAAAAGCTAGGGAAGCGTATTGAAACTACCCCCGGGAGAGTCGGGGGACTATAACCCCCACAAACAGGCACTTTTGCAAAGTTTTCAACTGAGTGCCGGTTTATTCAGAAAAGAAAAATTTTTTAAAAGCCCGCAAAGAGAGCACTGACACGTCATTTTTCACTATGGGGTCCGGGTTTTTCCTAAGTGGCTAAAAGAGGGGTTGAATTTGGCCAACAGGACAGAAAAGGATTGAAAGAAAAAGTTTAAACCTGGGAAATTTCTGGGAAACATTGCCTTTTGATCAGGGAAATTTTTCAGAGAGAGAGTCCCCAGACGGGGAAAAGGGAAGCTGTTCAAGCACAAATCAATTTGAACAGACGAACTTTTGGAGAGAGTTTTCCGGATAGCAAACCCGATCATCGTAGGTATGGTCAGGAAATGGGTAAAAAAGGTCCACCAAAAGTCGGAAAGAGGGCAAACCGAGGGGATCTGTACCTGACAAGGGGAACAACGACAGGGGAAAATTATCGCTTTCCCGATAAAGTGTTACCGATGGGAGGGACCCCAACACCAAAGGGATTGCACACAAAAAAAAATGAGCCCCAGCGATGTTTTACTAAAGACAGCGGCTTTCACCCAAGGCAAAATAAAGGAAATCAACAGTTTTTGAAAAATTTTAAAAGGGGGTCGAATTCAATCCTTAAATTTCACGGGAAAGTCTAAGGAAAACGGTGGGTGCTGGAGAGATACAGGCCTTAACCCCTGACGTTTGTGAGGGGAAAGGGCCCTTTGTTTTCCCGAGCTTTTTGGTTTTACAGGTAAAAAAAGAGGAAACACTGGCAAACCCCCAACAGTCAAACAAAATCTTTCCGTGGCGAATGTCACCTGGAGACTCCCTACTTCCCCAGACCAAAAATGAAGTACTCGTTATAAAAACCCGTTTGCCCCCCTTTTTGATTTTAAAAACACGCAACAAGAAAGAGGAGGGATCATTAATGTACCGGGGCCAAAAACCCCAACGGCGTAAATTTCCCGGCCCAACAGATGAAACCGCTCAAGATTAAAGAAAACGACATTTCAGCATTTTTACCCTGCAGAGTTGAAAGAAGAACCCAAAAAAAGACCCACACTCAAGAAGTTTATTGAGTTGGCCCGTAAACCCAAAAATGCACGTACCAGCCCAAAAAAGGGTTGAAAACATCATTTTTTTGATCAAAAATTTGAATACTGTATAGGAAGGTGCTTTCACCAAAAAGACGCAACAAACCCAATTTGGGTAAACCCCGGAAAAATCAGATCAACCCTACTACAAGTAGCTCATTTACATACCCCCCGCAGGAAAACCTCGGTGTAAGACGAAAAAGGGGCGTCCGCAAAATGAAAAAACTTTTGGGCCCGGGGGAAGGTGAGCAAAAAAATATTTTGCGTCATGCGAAAACGGTCAGAGGGTTATCCAGAAAAAAGTAATTTGGAAAGCACCAGTTCAGAAAGGGTGCCGCTGAATTTAGATACCCTTTCCCTTTGTGTTTTCAGGGGGACATCATTGGACCCTTCCACCCCCTGGGCATCATAAAGGGGAAAAAGATACAAACTCACCGGGCATCGTTATGCTACGGGGCTACGCAAAAAGCAAAAAGCAAATCCGTAACATCAAACCCAGAACAGTGGCTGAAACTTTTTGGGAAATCTGGAAAGCCAGTGGGAATACCCCAAAACAAATTCTCACGGGCAGAGTTAAATCAATTTCTTTTCAGGACAATGCAAGAGGTCAAAAACTCTTGAACCTTTTAAAGGGAAACACCCCCAAAAGCCATACCCCGCTCAGACCAACGGACTATGGAAAATTCAATGGCACTTGAAGGTCATGTTGAAGAAACTTTGTTTGGATCCCAAACCCCAAAAAATGGGGCAGATTTTTTTCCTGCGGTATTGTTCGCTTTTCAGGGGAAACACCAAAAAGAATCACCAAGGGTTTTTCACCATTTAACTACTCTATGGAGACATGGGGCGTGGGGCCAATGCAGGTCTTAAAAAAAAAATGGACAGAAAGAGGGGCAGAACAGAAAGGGCAGAACAACAGCGGGAAATGTCCCTTGATCTGAAGGGGAGAATCGAAGAAAAAATGCAAGATAGCTCGTGACAAACAAACAAGGCCCGGGGGGGACCCACCAAACAAAACACTAAAAACAAAGACAAAAAGAAACCCTCTCATTCCTGGAAACAAAATA
The DNA here is from genome assembly GCA_018398815.1 of Conus ventricosus. NCBI lineage: Eukaryota > Metazoa > Mollusca > Gastropoda > Neogastropoda > Conidae > Conus > Conus ventricosus. The sequence continues at coordinate 15,531 of JAFLJL010000294.1, read as the reverse complement.
TTAGTGCTACTTCCACAGAAACAAAAAAAAGCCCCCATTTCCCGAAAGGGCCATACAAACCCTTTTCCAGAAGATCAATCCCCGATTACAAGAATTTAGATCACGGCCAAGGGGAAAAACATAACCAATCAATCCCTCAAAAATACTTTCCCAAAGAGAAGGATTGAAATAACAAGAGACGTCCGGGAGTTTTTTATGCAGGGGGAGGTCATGAAAATATCTGACTGAACCAAAACCACCATACCTTTGAAAAAGAACCAGGGCCCCAGCAAATTTTTTAAATGGACCCCCAGCTATCCAGGGGAAGAAGCAGAGCGGGAAACAATTGGGGGGCGCGTCAAAGACAAAATCGTTTGGGAAAAGTAAAGCCCTTTGGCCCTGAGAAAAGCAATTTCCGTTTTCACCCCCCCGGGATGATAGGAAATTAATTTATGCATAAAAAACAAAAGAAGTCCACAACTTTTTTGATGATATTTTAAAAACGCTTCCCGAACTTTGGGGGGAACATGTTTAAACAATCAAAGCCGTACTCAAGAAAAAAACATGAGCAGTAGTAAAAGGTTTTTAAATGAAGCAAAACCCGGGAACCCCGCAAGTGTATATATATTGGGGAATGCAAAGAAATTCGTAAAATTTGAATTTTTGATCCTGATCCCTGTTAATTTAAAGAGGTTTTTATAGCATATTAAATGTATTTTACTTATTAAAAGGATGTTTACTTTTCTTTGTGTTTTTCTTAAATAGGAAATTTTTTTGCTAAGAAGGGGGGGATTTGTGACATTTTATTTTATAAACTCGGGGCTTTTTTTATTAAGAAAAAAGACCAATCGAAACATAAAGTCTATTCGCTCTGCGCTTGTTTTAAAATTTCATGTCCAAACGCAAAACTAATTGTTAGTTTTTGCTTTAAACGGCAGTACGTTTTATAATTTTTAAAAAATCATCAGGGCTTTTCTTTGTAATAATAATAAAAAAAAATTTACAATTGTAGGCCCGGAAAAACCCTCGTACTGACCAATCGCAATTGCCCAAGTTTCATTTGGTTTTTTTTTCCCCTCCCCCTTTTGCAGTAAGTTTTTAACCTTTCTTTTTACGACTTTTTCAACCCCCCTCACGGAAATTTTGGGTCCGCAAAAAGGTCAAATTAAACGAAAACAAGAAACCTTTTTAAGGTAAACAGTCGAGGCCACTGAAGGGCACCCAGGGCATAGGGCGACCCCCCACAACTTTTACGGGAAATCGAACGATCCATCCCTTCCGTGGCGAGTCTGATAGCTGGGGTTTTAAAGAAGGTGTTTTTAGAAAAAAGGTCGAAAAAACATTTTTTCGTATAGCGCCCAAAAAAATTTATTTCAAAAAAAACGATTAAGGCACACTTTCCGATTCAATATATTTTGTGCGCCCCGATCAAAAAAAATTTCCTGAATTAATATTTTACGTTTACCATCCAAAACGTATGATTGAAACGGGAAGCTGTCATTTTCATCTGTTTGCTCTCATCAAAAACGTTTGCCAATTTTCTAATCCATATTATTTAAAATTTTTATTTTGCTCACCTTTTTAAGCAACCCCCCTATTTGAAGGGTGTGATATTTGTTTTGAATGCAGATTTATTAATTTTAAAAAATCGTAAACGATTCAAGTTATGAACGAAACGTTTTTCTCAGATCTTTAAATGATCTTATAAAATGAAGATTGACCCAAATTTTATTTAATCTGTTCAAGGATTTAAAAATAAATTTTTAATTTTATCCCAAACAATTTGGGTAAAAACTCAGTCCTTTTGCCTTTGAAAACGCAAACTTCATCCCGCTTCCCTCCTTCACCCGGGAAAGGGAAAGTGCTGGTGTGTCAAACCCTTTCCGGGATCTGGAATGAAAATGTGAAAAGTCCGGAACTCCGGAACCCTACACGATTCCGTGAAGCTGGGGGCAAACAAATAAACACTCCCTCCCCCATCCAAGCACGCCACAACACACTCAACATTTTTTTTCATAAATTATCTTTTTATAAAAATATATTGGTGTGTATTTCTCCGGAAGGGAAAAAAAAGAAACAACCCCCAAGGTGCTGGGGAGGGCCCAAGAAAGGGACTGCTTGACCTGCCCCCAGGGGCAATCCCCTTAAACCCCCCCTGGAAAGGGCCGCGCTGTGTTTTACGATGGGTACAGGCCGCACGGGCACTCCATTAAAATATCAGGGACATAACTGCTTCCCGAACAAGGGTTAAAAATTTGACACAGGATGCAGCTCATAACAGCCCAAAAATAGCAAACCCCCATGGGTTTTACCCCCCCGTATTTATGACTGCAGACCCACCGGCGAAAAACCCACCCCCCAGCTGCCGACACACCCCACAAAAACCCAACCACCCCGCCCCCCGGGCAGAAGAAGAACCCCGTGCCACCCAGACACACCAAGCTTTTGCCCCTTCGGTTTTTTGTCCCTCAAGAGAAATCCAAAATTGTAGTCTTTTTCCCATGTCAAAAAGGGCTTTTCCCCGTGGGGCATGGGTCTTTCCTCACCGCCACTGGACCTTTCTCCAGGGTCAGCCTAGTTAAGGCAAAGAAGAAAAGAAACACCCGAAGGTGCTGGGAGGACCCAGAGAAGCACTGTCTTCACCTGCCCTTAGAGCAGTCCTGTACACCCCTGGAGGCCTGCGCTGTGTTGACGATGGGTACAGGCACGCACAGGACACTCCATTAAGTATCAAGGGACATAACTGCTCCTGAACAGAGTAATTAGACTACAGGATGCAGCTCATAACAGCTCAAAGTAGCAACCCCCATGGGTGACCAGCCCGTATTTCATGACTGCAGAGCCCACCGGCGAAAAAACACCACCCCCCAGCTGCCGAGCACACCCCACAGACCCAACCACCCCTGCCCACGGACAGATGAAGACAGTGCCACTCCAGACACAGCCAAGCTTTTCGCCATTACGGTCTTATGTGCCCTCAAGAGAGAATCCAAAGTTGTAGTCTTTCCCACTGTCAACGACTTTCCCTGTGGTCAGTGGGTCTTTTCCCACCGCCACGGACCTGTTCTCCAGGTCAGCCTATTAAGGCAAAGAAGAAAAGAAACACCCGAAGGTGCTGGGAGGACCCGAGAAGCACTGTCTTCATACCTGCCTTAGAGCAGTCCTGTACCACCCGGGAGCCTGCGCTGTGTTGACGATGGGTACAGGCACGCAACAGCACTCCATTAAGATTCAAGGGACAAACTGCTCCTGAACAGAGGTAAATTAGACTACAGGTGCAGCTCTTAACAGCCTCAAAGTAGCATCCCCCATGGGTGTACCAGCCCGTATTTCATGACTGCAGAGCCCACCGGCGAAAAACACCACCCCTCCAGCCTGCCGAGCACACCCCACAGACCCCACCACCCCTGCCCACGGACGATGAGACAGTGCCACTCCAGACACAGCCAAGCTTTCGCCATAACGTCTTATTGCCCTCAAGAGAGAAACCAAAGTTTAGTCATTCCCACTGTCAACAGACTTTCCCCTGTGGTCAGTGGGTCTTTCCTCACCGCCACTGGACCTTCTCCAGGTCAGCCTAGTTAAGGCAAAGAAGAAAAAGAAACACCGAAGGTGCGGGGAGGACCACAGAGAAGCACTGTCTTAAACCTGCCCTTAGAGCAGTCCTGTACCACCCCTGAGGCCTGCGCTGTGTTGACGATGGGTACAGGCACGCACGGGACACTCCATAAGATATCAAGGACATAACTGCTCCTGAACAGAGGTAAATTAGACTACAGGAGCAGCTCATAACAGCCTCAACAGTAGCATCCACCCATGGTTGTACCAGCCCTATTTCATGACGCAGAGCCCACCGGCGAAAAACACCACCCCCCAGCTGCCGAGACACACCCCACAGACCAACCACCCCTGCCCACGGACAGATGAAGACAGTGCCACGTCGCAGACACAGCCCAGCTTTCGCCAATACGTCTAAATGTGCCCTCACAGAGAGAATCCAAAGTTGTAAGTCTTTCCCACTGTCAACAGACTTTCCCTGTGGTCAGTGGGTCTTCCTCACCGCCACTGGACCTTTTCTCCAGGGTAAAGCCTAGTTAAGGCAAAGAAGAAAAAGAAACACCCGAAGGTGCTGGGGAGGACCCAGAGAAGCAACTGTCTTCACCTGCCCTTAGGGGCAGTCCTGTACCACCCCTGAGGCCTGCGCTGTTGACGATGGTACTGGCACGCACAGGACACTCCATTAAGTTCAGGGACATAACTGCTCCTGAACAGAGGTAAATGACTACAGGAGCAGCTCATAACAGCATCAAGTAGCATCCCCCATGGGTGTACCAGCCCGTATTTCATGACTGCAGGCCCACCGGCGAAAAACACCACCCCCCAGCTGCCGAGCACACCCCACAGCCCCAAACCCAAAACCCCCTGCCCACGGACAATGAAGACAGTGCCACTCCAGACCACAGCCAAGCTTTCGCCATACGGTCTTATGTGCCCTCAAGAGAGAATCCAAAGTTGTAGTCTTTCCCACTGTCAACAGGACTTTCCCTGTGGTCAGTGGTCTTCCTCACCGCCACTGGACCTATCTCCAGGGTCAGCCTAGTAAAGGGGCAAGAAGAAAAAGAAACACCCGAAGGTGCTGGGAGGACCCAGAGAAGCACTGTCTTCACCTGCCCTTAGAGCAGTCCTGTACCACCCCTGGAGGCCTGCGCTGTGTTAAACGAGGGGTACAGGCACGCACAGGACACTCCATTAAGATATCAAGGACATAACTGCTCCTGAACAGAGGTAAATTAGACTACAGGATGCAGCTCATAACAGCCTCAAAGTAGCATCCCCCATGGTGTAACCAGCCCGTATTCATGACTGCAGAGCCCACCGCCGAAAACACCACCCCCCAGCTGCCGAGCACAGCCCACAGACCCCAACCACCCCTGCCCACGAAGATGAACAGTGCCACTCCAGACACAGCCAAGCTTTCGCCTACGGTCTTAGTCCCTCAAGAGAGAATCCAAAGTTGTAGTCTTCCCACTGCAACAGGACTTTCCCTGGGTCAGTGGGTCTTTCCTCACCGCCACTGGACCTTCCTCCAGGGTCAGCCTAGTAAGGCAAAGAAGAAAAAGAACACCCGAAGGTGCTGGGGAGGACCAAGAAGCACTGTCTTCACCTGCCCTTAAGCAGTCCTGTACCACCCCTGGAGGCCTGCGCTGTGTTGACGATGGGTAAGGCACGCACAGGACACTCCATTAAGATATCAAGGGCATAACTGCCTCCTGAACAGAGTAAATTAGACTACAGGAGCAGCTCATAACAGCCTCAAAGTAGACCCCCTAGGGTGTACCAGCCCGTATTTCATGACTGTCAGAGCCCACCGGCGAAAAAAAACACCCCCCTGCTGCCGAGCCACACCCCACAGACCCAACACCCCTGCCCCTACAGATGAAGACAGTGCCAACTTCCAGACACAGCCAAGCTTCGCCCATACGGTCTTATGTCGCCCCAAGAAGAATCCAAAGTTGTAGTCTTTCCCACTGTCACAGGGACTTTCCCTGTGGTCAGTGGGCTTTCCTCACCGCCACTGGACCTTTCTCCAGGGTCAGCCTAGTTAAGGCAAAGAAGAAAAAAAAAACCCCGAAGGTGCTGGGGAGGACCCAGAGAAGCACTGTCTTCACCTCCCTAGAGCAGTCCGTACCACCCCGGAGGCCTGCGCTGTGTTGACGATGGGTACAGGCACGCACAGGACACTCCATAAGATATCAAGGGACATAACTGCTCCTGAACAGAGGTAAATTAGCCTACAGGATGCAGCTCATAACAGCCTAAAAGTAGCATCCCCAGGGGATTACCAGCCCCCGTATTTCGACTGCAGAGCCCACCGGCAAAAACACCACCCCCCAGCTGCCGAGCACACCCCACGACCCAACCACCCCTGCCCACGGACAGATGAAGACAGTGCCACTACAGACACAGCCAAGCTTTCGCCATACGGTCTTAAATGTGCCTCAAGAGAGATCCAAAGTGTAGTCTTTCCCACTGTCAACAGACTTTCCCCTGTGGTCAGTGGGTCTTCCACCGCCACTGGACCTTTCTCCAGGGTCAGCCTAGTTAAGGCAAAGAAAAAAAGAAACCACCCGAAGGTGCTGGGAGACCCAAGAACCACGTCTTCACCTGCCCTTAGAAGCATCCTGTACCACCCCTGGAGGCCTGCGCTGTGTTACGATGGGTACAGGCACGCACAGAGACATCCATTAAGTTTACGGGACATAACTGCTCCTGAACAGAGGAAATTAGACTACAGGATGCAGCTCATAACACCTCAAATAGCATCCCCCATGGGTGTACCAGCCCGTATTTCATAAATGCAGAGCCCACCGGCGAAAAAACACCACCCCCCAGCTGCCGTGCACACCCCACAGACCCAACCACCCCTCCCACGACAGATGAAGACAGTGCCACTCCAGACACAGCCAAGTTTTCGCCATACGGTCTTATGTGCCCTCAGAGAGAATCCAAAGTTGTAGTCTTTCCCACTGTCAACAGACTTTCCCTGGTCAGTGGGTCTTTCCTCACCGCCACTGGACCTTTCTCCAGGGTCAGCCTAGTTAAGGCAAAGAAGAAAAAGAAACACCCGAAGAGCTGGGAGGACCCGAGAACACTGTCTTCACCTGCCCTTAGAGCAGTCCTGTACCACCCCTGGAGGCCGCGCTGTGTTGCCCGATGGGTACAGGCACGCACGGGACACTCCATTAAGATTCAAGGACATAACTGCTCCTGAACGGGAGGTAAATTAGACTACAGGATGCAGCTCATAACAGCCTCAAAGTAGCATCCCCCATGGGTGTACCAGCCCGTATTTCATGAGCAGAGCCCACCGGCGAAATAAACACCCCCCAGCTGCCGAGCACACCCCACAGACCCACAACCCCTGCCCACGGACAGATGAATGACAGGCCACTCCAGACACAGCCAAGCTTACGCCATACGGTCTTAAGTCCCTCAAGTGAGAAATCCAATTTAGCTTTCCCCTGTCAACCAGGAACTTTCCCTGTGCAGTGGGTCTTTCATCACCGCCAGACCTTTCTCCAGGTCAGCCTAGTTAAGGCAAAGAAGAAAAAGAAACACCCGAAGGTGCGGGGGACCCAGAGAAGCACCTCTTCATCCGCCCTTAAGGCATCCTGTACACCCCTGAGGCCTCGCTGTAGTTACGATGGGTACAGCACGCACAGACACTCCATTAAGACTTCAAGGACATACTGTCCTGAACAGGTAAATAGACTACAGGATTCAGCTCATAACAGCCTCAAAGAGCATCCCCATGGGTACCAGCCCGTTTCTGACTGCAGAGCCCACCGGCGAAAAACACCCCCCCCAGCTGCACGAGCACACCCCACAGACCCAACACCCTCCCCCACGGACAGTGAAGACATCTCCACACCAACACCCAGGCTTCGACCATACGGCTATGTGCCCTCAAGAGAGAATCCAAAGTTGTCAGTCTTTCCCACGGCAACAGACTTTCCCTGTGGTCATGGGTCTTCCTCACCGCCATGGCCTTTCTCCAGGTCAGCCTATTAAGGCAAAGAAGAAAAAGAAACACCCAAGGTGCTGGGGGGACCCAGAGAAGCCGTCTTCCCCGCCCTTAAACAGCCGTACCACCCCTGAGGCCTGCGCGTTTTGACGAGGGGTACAGGCACGCCGGGACATCCATTAAAGTTTCAAGGGAAAAAAAACTGCTCCTAAACAGAGGAAAATTAGACTACGGGATGCAGCTCATAACACCTAAAGACATCCCCCATGGGTGTACCACCCCTATTTCATGATGCAAGCCCCCGGGCCCCGAAAAACACCACCCCCCAGCTGCCACACACCCCAAAACCCCAACCACCCCTGCCACGGCAGATGAAGACATCCCCTCCGACACAGCCAAGCTTTCGCCATAGGGTTTTATTCCCTCAAGAGAGAATCCAAATTTGTTAGTTTTTCCCCATGTCAACAGGACTTTTCCCTGTGGTCAGTGGGTCTTTCCTCACCGCCACGGGCCCCTTTCTCCAGGCAGCCAATTTAAAGGCAAAAAAAAAAAGAAACCCCGAAGGGGCGGGGGGGACCCAGAGAAGCACTGTCTTCACCTGCCCTTAGACAGTCCTGTACCACCCCTGGGGCCTGGGGTTGTTGACGATGGGACAGCACCACAGGACCTCCATTAAATATCAAGGACATAATGCTCCTGAACAGATAAAAACTACAGGATGCGCTCATAACACCTCAAAGTAGCATCCCCCATGGGTTCCCAGCCCGTATTTCTGACTGCGACCACCGGCGAAAAACACCACCCCCCCTGCCGAGCACACCCCACAACCCCCCCCCCCCTGCCCAGGGACAGATAAGACATGCCACCCAAAACACAGCCAAGCTTCGCCATACGGTCCTTATGTCCCCAAAAGAATCCAAAGTTGATTTTCCCACTGTCAACGGATTTCCCCTGGGGGTCAGTGGGTTTTTCCTCACCGCCACTGGACCTTTCTCCGGGGTCACCATTAAGGCAAAAAAAAAGAAACACCCAAAGGGCGGGGGAGGACCCAGAGAAGCAATGTCTTCACCTCCCTTAAGCGTCCTGTACCACCCCTGGAGGCCTGCGCTGTGTTGACGATGGACAGGCACGCACAACACTCCTTTTAAAGTATCAAGGGACAAACCCTTTTTCCTGAACAAGGAAATTAGACTACAGGACAGCTCAAAAACACCCTCAAAGTACATCCCCCGGGTGCCCCACCCGTATTCATCCTGCGAGCCCCCCGGGCGAAAAACACCACCCCCCAGCTCCACATCCAAGCCCGCCACAACACCTCAAAAACATTTTTTTCAAATATTATTTTGTGAAAAAACTATATTCGTGTGTTTTCCCGGAAGATTTTTTTGTAGCACGAGGGGAAAACGTATTTTGCTACTGCAAAGAAGCAAAGTGAAAAAGGGACAGAACTTTTTGTTATTAAAAATTTCATGTTTAAATTTTTTTGTATGTAATTCTTTTTCAAGGGAAAAAGGGACATCAACATTCAAAGCAACCTACGACAAACCACTGCAGACATCAAAAACTTAAATTCAACTTTTTTTAAATTTCAGTTGTTTTTTAAACAAAAAACCTCTATTCCCTTAGAAAGAAAGGAAGGGTGGGGACGAAAGCTTACTTTCCTACTACGGTCTATCGTTTTTTTTGCCTGACATTCATCCATCATTTATAAATGGGTCTTATTAAAAACTCACAGGGGGGGGGGGGGGGGGGGGGGGGGGGGGGGGGGGGGGGGGGGGGGGGGGGGGGGGGGGGGGGGGGGGGGAAGGGGTTGGGGGGGGGTGTTGCTTTGGGGTGAACGGGATAAATGATGGAAAGTTTTTTTCGAGGTGTAAATGGAAAGGGTGTAGGTCTATGGCAAAAACTCTCAAAGGTTGTTTAAAATTTTTTCACCAGCAACGAACGCCCGTCATAAATCTCACAACCATTTCCTTGATGTTTTTAAACTAGGGGTTCGTTTTTTTCCTTTTTAAAAATTGTGAATACCCTTCTTGTTGACACTTCTGTTTACGTTCACAGTCGAGGAAAAAAGAATCAGGCTGGGAAGGGCGTAAAGGGGGTAATGGACTGATAAAAAAATTAAAAAATGAAATGCTGCTTTTACTACACTCGCTACCTACATAAAAACTTCATTTTTTTGCACGTTGATGTGAAAAAATTTCAATTGATTAACAAATAGTGATGATAAAACACGAAATTTTTTCCCCCGTAGCGCCAGAAGACATGGTTTAAAAAAAACCACGAAATTTAACTGTTATTTTCTTTGGGGACATCTGCCAACGCCTCTACCCCCCCCTTTTTGCTACTTCCTATCTTTCCCCCCACCCTTTTTTCCCTTTCCACCCGACTTCTTTTTCAGAAGTTGGAGTGTCAGGGCTTTTTTCCCCCTTTTCGTGTTCCCCCCCGCATCACTCCAGCCCCAAGTCTTCACATATACGACGCTCGCGCGCACACACACACCGCACGCACACACACACGCCCATATTCCCCATTCTCTTATTCATTTTGGGGTTTTTCCCACCAAACCCCAAACCCTTTTTTGAATTTTCCTGCAGTCCCCCCCCCCCCACCCCTTCCGTTTCATTCTTCTCTGCCCCCACGTTCCTTTTTACACACGCTGACCTTTTTCTTCGCTTTCGCAACCACGACCCGGTCTTTTTCCTTTGCTACCCCTTTACTTTTCTTTCGGGGGTATTGAACATAGGAGGGACTACCATTTACAACTCCCTCCATTTTCTCCCCTTCCTACCCCCCCGTTTTACATTTCTATTCTTCTTCCATCCATCACTCATTCTCTAAAACTCCTTTTCCTCCTCCAAGCATATCACAGTTTCATGAATCTTTTCCCACTCCATTGATCTTCGTTCTACTTTTTTTTCACTCGCCCCTCTTCTCCTTCCACGTCCCCATTCCCGTTCTGTCTGCAATTTTCATTCTCATGTTCGAATAAAAAAGTGCACTGTGAAAAAATAAAAACACCCCAAGAATATGAAATCTTATGTCCACGATATTGCGCTTTAATAACAAGCTTCGTCTCAATTCGGGGAAAACCAAAGTTTTCAAAAAAGTACATTGTTGTTCAAATCTCTACAGGGGACCATATCTTTTTCTTTTTTAATTTAACTTCATTGTATAAAGAATCGAACGGGGATTGACGACACGATTCTATCAAAAAAATAACCCACAAAAAAGACATCGTGAAAATAGCAAAAGTTTTCCCCCATGCATCAAATTAAAGATTTTTATAAACCTTCCCTTCTTTGTTTTTATTTATTTTTTTTTTTTTTAAAGCTAAAAACACCAAGTTGAAAAACTCAAATTAAGAACCACTCACTAGAAGAAAAACAAAAATAATTTTTTAATTCCATGTATCCTAGAAATTAAAAAGCATTTTTTCATGCACTTTTGACAAAGCACAGGGTTTTTAAGGGGTTCTCGGGGAACAATATATCCTCGAGTCGTCTTTTTTATATAACAAAGTTTAAAAAAAGAAAGATGAGACTTACGTTCATCAAAGCCAAAATTTGTGTATCAATACAAGAAATTTAAAGACAATTTTTAAAATTTTCATTTTTTTTACAAGTATTTTTGGTCTTTTTTTTGTTTTTTAAAAAAAAATAAAAGGGAAGATCGTTTTAAAAAAAAAAACCTCGGAAAAAAAGAAAAAAATTAATGTATTATAAAAACCCGTGTGTGTGTGTGTGTGGTGTTGAAATACGTTTGCTTTATTCGCGCGCGCATGTTAATAGTATAGGTTACCCCGCCACTTTCGTATGGTTTATAGTAATGTGTGCCGGGGCGCGCCCCGTCGGGTGTGGTTGTGTGCGGCGTGCGTGTTTCCGTTACGCGCGCGTTGTGTGTATATAATAAAATATATATTATATAATATAATATATATATAACAAATTTTAAAAAAAGCTTGCTCTTTTTGTCTTTGATTGAAGAAATAGGGGGATAAACTTCAATCTGCATGGCAGATTTTTCTGCCTAACTAAACAGTATGTGCTTTTGGGGTGAATGGGGGAAAAAAAAATAAAAGCTTTTCAAAAGAGCCTTCAGAAAGCTTTATCTCCAAGGGGAGACGACCCAAGGGGGGAAAACCCACTAACAAAAACCCTGTCAATACCGATATTTTTGAAACCGATTTTTTTCCCATGACCGCGGGAAAATGCAAATTTTACTCCGGCCTTTTCGGTTTTAAGAAGAAGCTACCCAGAAAAAACTGTGTGCAATACCCAAATTGTTGAGTTTTAAAAAACCAGCCAAAGGTGCCACCTAAAAAGCAAAAGAAATCATGAAAGAGCAAAACAAGCTACTTTTTTTGGAAAAGTAGAAAATAAAAAAAAATAACCTCTTAAGAACCAAAGGGTGAGGGGTAGTTTTTCCGGAAGAATCCCCAAGGCTAAATTACAAAAAACTAATAAAACCAAGATAAGTACCGCCCATTCCCAACTTTCAGACACTTGGGGTTGCAAGACTGCAAGAAAAATTCAATTAAAAAAAAAGCTTGCTCTTATGTCTTTGATTTAAAAAAAAAGGTGAGATAAGCTTCATATCTCATGGGATATTCTGCCTAAAAAACAGTAGTCTTGTGTGGTGAATGTGGAAAATAAAATAAAAGCTTCTCAAAAAGGCCTTTAGAAGTTTTTTCTCAAGGGGAGACGATTTCCAAAGGGGAGAAAAAACCCCCTAACTTTAACTCCTGGTCAATACCGATATTTTTGAAACCTGATTGTTCTCCTCATGGGCCGCGGGAAAGGCTAATTTGACTCCTCTCCTTTTTTTGGTTTTAAGCTTTTTAGCTATCGAATTAGCTCTGCAACCGTTCAACCCAAATACATTGAATTCAAACCTGGGCGGCAACTGTTTCTCTCAAATAATAAATTGTCAAAAACTAATCGTTTTTTTTTGAAGTCTTTTTATCTTGAATTCAGAAACAAAGTATTCGGCGACTCTGGCAACGAATACGAAGGACCCAGGCACACCCCCTTTCTCCCAGCTAGGAGAAATTATACAATAAATTTAACCCAAAAAATGCAATTTTGTTGTTTCAAGTTTTCATGAGGTCCAAAGTGCCTTTCCTGCCCCACTTTAAAAACCACAGTTGTTTGATTTAAAATATTAGCACGGGCAGCGAAAACTTAACATCTTATCTTGAAAAAAGATAACGTAAACATTTTATTTTCTGAGACTCAAAACTATTAAACCGTTACCAAAAATCTAAAACAAAAAAAAAAGAGATGACTTTAAACCGTAATCTCGCACACTTTTTTGATTTTAAAAATTTTTTTAAACAAAAGAATTATTTTTTTCTTGGTCTCACTAATATTCATTTCTTTGCCTAGTCTGGTTTAATCACTGGGGGATCGCCTGAAAACTGTTGACCAGATTTCTCCAGTTCTGTCGTTTTTGCTTCGAGGCCCCCCCGGGTCTGCAACGGGTCACGTCCCTTCTGCAATTTACCATCTTTTATCTGTCTTCTCTCTGGTCTCAAAAAGGTTTTCCCTTCCATTCTGCAAAGTTGTCACTTTTATCTGCTTCTCTCGGTCTCTACAAAAGTTTTCCCTGTCCATTCGCAATGTTTCCGTCTTTATCGGCCCTGTCGGTCCTACAATTTTCACTGTCCATTCTGCAATGTTACCAGTCTTTTCGTCTTCTCTCTGGGCCTACAGATGTTTCACGCCATTCTGCAATGTTACCGTCTTTATTGTCTTCTCTCGGTCTCTACAGATTTTCACTGCCATTCGCAATGTTACCCGCTTTTTTCGTCCTTTTCTCTGTCCTACAGAGTTTCACTGTCCATTCTGCAATGTTTCCAGCTTTTATCGTCTTCTCTCGGGCTCTACAATTTTTCCCTGTCCATTCTGCAATGTTCCATCTTTTTTCTTCTTTTCTCTGGTCTCTACGATTTTTTACGGTCCATTCTGCAAAGTTACCACTTTATCTGTCTTCCCCTTTTGGTCTCTACAGATGTTTTCATGCCATTTGCAAGTTACCCCTTTTTTTTCTGCTTCTCGTTTACCCCTCCTTCAACATTTTCCCGGGGATGACTTTAGCGGGGGCCTTGGGTCTCATGGGAATGACAACCATTTCTTTGCTTTGCTGGTGTTAGCAAATCTTGATGGCGCGATGGTCGTTTTTTTGATCTGGCACTCGTATTCAATACAGGTCAGTTATCTGATGAGAAATTGGGCAGTGACATCCATTTCTAGACTGTGTTCTTTCTTCCCGGCCTGTTGGGCTTAATGCATTGTACTGCCAGAGTTTGTTTTGGGTAACATTTAATTCAGTTTTTTACCTTCCGCCATATTCAGGTGATCTGCAGAGATGTTGAGAAAGCTTGGGGCTTTGGCATGTTTCAGCGACCTTCCTGTTATGAATGACTTCCTCGACAGAGTGTTGGAAAATCATCTCCATTCGATGAATTCTGAACTGTTCTGCCGCTAACCATTCATCAGTCTCGAGGTCGCTCAATCAGTCATCAGTCTCACGATGCTTTCTTTTGTGTCCCAGGCTCATCATTCATTGATCGTTCTGGCCGTTCTCTTCTTCCCCTCCGGCCATACATCGATTCTTCCTCCAGTCGTTGTCGTCGTCTCCTCTTGACCGTCATCGTTCATGACCACGTTCTCCTCTTTTTCTCCAGTCTACCGTTCATCGTTTTACGATTTGCACATCCGTTCCTGTCTATCATTCATCGTCACGTTCTGCTCATGCCATCTCGTCTGTCATTCATCATTCTGGGTCTTCCTCTCCGTCTCGTTCCCCGCTCCTCCCTCCCCCCCTCTCTCTCTCTCTCTCCTCTCTCTCTCTCTTCTCTCTCTCTCTCTCTCTCCTCTCTCCTCTCTCTCATCTCTCTCTTCTCTCTCTCTCTCTCTCTCTCTCCTCTCATCTCTCTTTCTCTCTCTCTCTCCTCTCTCTCTCTCTCTCTCCCTCTCTCTCACTCGCTCACTCTTTATGTCTCCGAGAGAGAACGAGGTTCAGAGAGAGAGAGAGCGAGAGAGAGAGAGACGACCCCAAGGACAAAGACAGAGATACACATGCTAAAAGAGAAAAACCACCAGAGAGAGACAGAGAGAGAGAGAGAGAGAGAGAGAGAGAGAGAGAGAGAGAGAGAGAAGAGAGAGAGAGAGAGAGTTAAAGAAATAATGGAAAAAAATTTTCAATACATGTTAAAATCAGTTTTATATTATTTTCATGTATCATTTTGATATTTTTATTTTTCATCTGATTCTGTTTTTATTTTCTATGATTTTTGCCTTTTTCTAGTTAACTACCTTTATAAAGTTTTTTCCCCTTGTAATCGGTACGACTGATCAGAATTTCATTCAAATAATTACATGGATGCACGCATATGCACACAACCGCGTGGGCACACAACACACGCACAACACACACACACACACACACACACACACACACACACACACACACACACATGCAGACACACACAGCACACACACACACACACACACACACCACACACACACACACACACACACACACACACACACACACACACACACACACACACACACACACACACACATATGAGGAAAACGACAACAGGTATGCATGCGCGCGCTTACACACTCACAAGCACTACACACACACACACACACACACACACACACACACACACACACACACACACACACACACACACACACACACACACTCTCCTCACTCACTCACTCACTCACTCACCACTCACTACTCACGCAACATACACAACACATACACGCACATACACAAACCTTCACAAACACACACACACACACAGCACACACACACACTACACCACACACACACACAACACACACACACCACACCACACACACACATACACACACACACACAAACACACACGGGTGCGCGCGTGCGCGCACTTGCGCACACACACACACACACACACAACACACACACACACAACACACACGACACACACACACACACAACGGGTCCCCCCCGCGGCGCGCACTATACGC